>CAUYQU010053576.1:0-245992 GCA_963574635.1 Cheracebus regulus
TTTAAGTCTGTTGCAGCAGAACTCATATACCCCTTTTTTTCCCCCAAGTGTTCTGTCTCGGGGAGTTAGGGCTTTATTTACGAGTTTCCGGTGTGCTGCTGCCTTTTTTTTTCTTTTCAGGGCTGCCCTGCCCAGCAAGGAGGCAGCCCAGTCCCTGTCTGCCTGCAGAGGCTTTGCTGAGCTGCTGTGGGCTCCGCCCAGCTGCCCTGTGAACTTCCCTGTAGTCCTGTTTATATGGGTGTAATTAGATCTGCCTCAGCAATAGTGGCCCGCCTCTGTAATGGCGGGTTGCCTTGGCAACGGCTGGTTGCCTCGGCAACGGCAGGCTGCCTCCGCAATGGCGGACTCCCTCTGTCGTGGTGGAGTGCCCTGTAATGGCGGACACCCCTCCCCCACAGAACTGGACCCTCCCGGGTTCAGCTGCGCCCGCTGCGAAACTCTTAACCAAGAGCGTTTCCAATTGTTGTTTTAGCCGAGCCTGATCACCTGGCTCGCTGTCTCAGAGCCTTTTTTTAGTTGAATGGTCGACTCCCAGGTGTTCCAGTCGCCTGTTGAAAAGGCGCTGGGATCTGTGTGATTTCCCCTGCGGGGACACACTGCGCAGGCTGAAACAGCGGCGCTGAGATTCGTAGCGGTTTTTTGCCTGGGGATCTCCTGGGCTGGCTCCCTGATTCAGTCCCCTTTTTAATCTGCCTTCCTGTAGCTCCACTCGCCAGTTAAAAGGGCACACAGACCAGTGTATTTTGTACAGAGACCCGCCGCGCCGGGGTGCCGGCAAAGCAGCCGGGCCGGCCAAAACAGCCGCACTGGCGACCCGTGGGGCTGCTCCGCCTGGGAATCTCCTGGTCTGGGGGTAATAAAAATCCGTCTGGAAATGCGTCGTCCACTCACCCTCTGCACTTTCACTGGGAGCTGCAATCCTGAGCTGCTCCTAATCTGCCATCTTGGATCTCTCCTCCGTAAGTATTCATTTCTTACTACACAGTCGTGTATTTTCTATTATTTATAACTCTATAAAACTTTAAATAAGTTTATTTTCCTGCATTTGAGTGAAGCCAGAGGAACTTGATCTCTTTCTTGTAATTATGTCAGGAATGATTTCTGATGTTGGTGGTGTCTGAAAAGCTGTTTGATAAGAAGACAGTTTGAGGGCTTGTTTGGTGCTGGGAATACCAAGGATATCCCCCAGAGCACTTGAGGATAAATACCTAGAGCTGGAAGCAGACAAGATTACAGAACAGCTGAGCAGATAATGGAGAAGGAGTTGGAGGAGTGAGGAAGGTACTTTGGGGAATCCCAGTGGAAAGTGCTATTTTCATTAATTAATCCCGTGACAGATGAGATGGAGATTTTTGCTTACATTGGCTGTTAAGTATGAACAGGAAAATATATGGGATTTTTGCAAAAGCCTTAGCCAGACTCTTCAGTAACTTCCAGGTCCCAGTATAGCCATGCAAGAATCACTTTGATGGTGTCAATCTCCAGAATGGTTTGGGTTTGAATGGTCATCTCTTTCTGGAGTCCCCAAAGGAAGCAAATGTGCCCTGCTCTCTGCATTCCCAGTAATGTGTCTGACACACTGGTCCAACTCTGAGCTTCTGCCATGCCTTTCTCCTGCCTTCCTTTGATGTCTCACAGCCCTCTTCAGGACAGAGGGGTCAGACTTCCTTTCGCTTTTGCTTTTCATTTTCCTAGCGTCAGATGGGTGTCAGAGAGGGAGAGATTGACTGAGGCATGAGGAGTTCTAAATTGGGAGTTATTTCACTAAGTATACTCTGGCATATGTAAATAATTTGGCACATTGCATGATACAAATGGCTATTAATTTTTGTTGTTACTTAATAGCTAGTATTATGAAACAAACTCACCTAATCATTCAGTTAAAACTATTTGGAGATTCTGTGTTAACTATTTTAAATATCACATTACAAAAGATATTGAAATATGGCTGCATCCCTTCCACTAGCTCAGAGACATCACTGTGAACTAGAAAATGTACCCCCTTTTTTAGACACTTTACTGCCAGAAATTTGTCATAAAGCACTAAATCTAGATCGACTGTACTTTGAATCACCTCTGTCCGGAGACTGCAGTACCCTTTTCCGTTTATGCACTGGTTCTGGTTGGTTCAGGCTACTTTCTTAAGTGTTATGATGAAAATAAAGCAAATCCTTAAAGTTAATTAACCGCTTTGTAGAAGTTTGAAGTGGACTGTTTGCCCCACTACTTTGTTCCTCATCCATTTGGGATTAAATTTGTGATGATTATCAAAACAGATCTTAGAAATTCAGCTCATTGCTCAAAGTGGCCCAAGAAAATGTAATCCACAAATCTCTGAGGATCTGCAATTTCTGGTGCGTATTCATCCGTGGCACATCCACATGTGTCATTAGTAAGTTTTCCTAAGTCTGGTGTTTGGTATTCCAGGTGTTGACATGTCATCAGGTTGCCCTAAAACTCCTGACCATCAGGATAACTCAAAGCAAGGAATCTGGTTCTATACCTCACTCCGATATGTTGAAGACACTTAGGAAAGGATATCTCTCAGTCTTAAATGATTGTTTAATTTGTTCTTTTTCTGTTTCTTCCTTTAATGGAATATCTTTTTATTTATTTATATTTTTAAATGTTTCTTTCAACAATATTTTGTACATTTCAGAGTATAGTTTTGCACTTCTCTTGTCAAATTTATTTCTATTGTATTCTTTTTAGTGTCATTGTAATAGAATTGTTTCAGTTTTATTTTTGAAACAATCATCGCTAGTATATAGAATGCAGTTGATCTTTGTGTATTGATGTTGAATCTTGCAAGCTTGCAGAATTTGCTAATTCTAATAATTTTCAATGGATAATTTAGGATTTTATATGTATTGTATATTAAATATATATTATAATATGTATTTCATAACAGATTTTTATATATATGGCATATATATATATATATATATGTATGGCATGTCATCTACAAATAGGAAATAGTTTTACCTCTATCATTCCAATATGGATGCTTTATATTTTCTTTTCTTGCCTAATTCCACTGACTGGAACCTCTGGTACAAATGTTGAATAGAAGCAGCAAGATCAGATTTCCTTGTCCTATTCTGATCTTAGGGGGAAAGTAACAAGTATTTCACCATTAAATATTATATTACCTACGAGTTTTTTATAGATGCCCTTTATCATGCTGGAGAAGTTTCCTTCTACTCCTAGGTTTTTTAGTGTTTTTATCATGAAAATTGTTCTTTTCTGTGTGTATTGAGATGATCGTATGGTTTTTGTCCTTTATTTTGTTGATATGGTATATTACAATGATTGATTTACATATTCTCAAATTCCTTGCCTTAATCTCACTTGGTCATGGTATATAATCTTTTAAATATATTGCTGGATTTGTTTTGGTAGTATTTGGTTGAAGATTTTTACTTTTATATTTACCTAGAATATTGTCTGTAGTTTTCTTTTCTTTTGATATTTTTGTGTGGTTTTGGTATCAGTGTAATTGTGGCCTCATAGAGTGAATGAAGAAGTGTTCTTTCCTCTTATTATTTTTGGAAAAGTTTGTGAAAAAATGTTATTAATTGTTATTTAAATGTTTGGTCGAATTCACCAGTAAAGCCACCTGGGCCAGGGCCTTTCTTTGTGGATAGTTTTTGTATCCCTGAGTGAATCCCTTTACCTTCTATAAATTAGTACTTAGAAAATAATTACTCCTGTAATCCCAGTACTTTGGGAGGCCAAGGTGGGTGGATCTTGAGGTCAAGAGATCGAGACCATCCTGGCAAACATGGTGGAACCCTGTCACTACTAAAAATACAAAAATTAGCTGGGCATGGTGGCACACACCTGTAATCCCAGCTACTTGGGAGGCTGAGGCAGGAGAGTTGCTTGAACCCGGGAGGCAGAGGTTGCAGTGAGCCGAGATCGCGCCACTGCACTCTAGTCTGGTGCCTGGTGATGGAGTGAGACTCTGTCTCAAAAAAATTAAAAAAAAAAAAAAAAGAAAATAATTACTAATTAATTGGAAAATCCAGTTTTCTAATTACTCTAGAATGACTTTTGGTAATTTATGTCTTACTGCTTGCCCACTTCGTATTTCTGATTTGTTGGCAAACTATTGTTCACTTCATGTTCAGAGTATTACTTTATTATCATCTTTTTTTCTGTAAAGTCAGTAGTAATGCTTTTTCTTTAATTCTTGATGTTAATATAAATAATTTGAGTCTTCTCTTTTTTTGTGGGGTGGTGGTCAGTCTAGCTAAAGATTTGCCAACTTAATCTGCCAGAGAACCACCTTTTGATTTTTGTTGATTTTCCTCTTACTTTTCTATTTTATTAATATCTTCTCTGATCATTATTATTTGCTTCTTTCTGATTGCATTAGGTTAAGTTAGTACTTTTTCCAGTATTAAGGCTTTTTATCAATTGTTTGGATAAGAAGTTAGCTGTTGACAGCTGTTTTTTTATCTTTAATGTTTTTACTGTGACATGTCTACATTTGGATATCATTGCATTTATACTACTTAAACTTTGTTAAACTTCTTAGAGGTATAAGTTAATAATGTATTTCATCAAGTTTGGAAGTTTTCTGCTACTGTTTCTTTGAATATCTTTTTCTGTTCTTTTTCTCCTATTCTCTGGTACTTCCATTATTGCATATTTTTGGTGTGTTTAATGTTGTTCCACATTTCTCTGAAGCTTTGTTCACATTTCTACATTCTTTTTTTCCTCTGCTTTTCAAATGATATAATTTCTATTGATCTATCACCAGAAAGTTCACTGATCCTTTCTTTTGTGAGTTCCAATCTACTCTTGATTATCTCTGGTAAATTTTTTATTTCCATTGTACTTTCTAACTCCAGAATTTCTACTTGGTTCTTTTTATAGTTTGTCTTATCATTGCTAATATTATCACTTTGATGAGACATTGTCAGTAAACCTTGTTTTTTCAGCATGACTTCCTTTAGGTTTTGGGACATATTCATAATGACTGCTTTGAGGTCTTTGTCTATTAAGCCTAGTTCTATGAGTTCTCTCTAAGGCCATTTCTATTGCCTGCTTTTTTTCCTGTGTACTGTGGGCACACTTTTCTGTTTCTTCACATATCATAGTTTTTTTGTTGAAAACTCTACATTAAAATAATATACCTCAGCACCTCTTAATACTGCCACCACCCCAGGGTCTTGATAATATTATCTAGTTATTTTGTTTAGTGCCTTGACTAGACGGTTTTAGTGAAGTACGTTTCTTCTGCAGTGGAAAGCCTCTCATGTTGCCCCTTGATGTCACAGTCTTGAACATGTGCCCAGTTACCCTGGGATGACAGTGGTTTTAATAGTGCTCCCTCTTACTGTTCCTGTATCTCTCTGTTAAGCTGTTAGCTTCTGTTGGTATCACACCCATCTGTTAGGCCCCACTAATTTCTGACTGATTGCTCAATTATTTTCTTATAATGCCCTGAGGCATAAATTGCTTATAGTCTGATCCTAGTAAATCTAGGACTTTTGGCCAGATGTGGTGGCTCATGCCTGTAATCCCAGCACTTTGGGAGGCTGAGGTCGGTGGTTCACAAGGTCAAGAGATCAAGACCATCCTGGCCAACATGGTGAAACCCTGTCTCTATTAAAAATACAAAAATTAGCTGGGTGTGGTGGCACGTGCCTGTAGTCCCAGCTACTCGGGAGGCTAAGGCAGAATTGCTTGAAACCAGGAGGCAGAGGCTGCAGTGAGTTGAGATCCCTCCACTGCACTCCAGCTTGGCACCTGGTGACAGAGCAAGACTCTGTCTCAAAAAAAAAAAAAAAAAAAAAAAAGTCTAGGACTCTTTGCAGGATAGTTTTTTGGGACCAGTCTTTGAGCCTCTGACTCCAAAAGGACTTCTTAGCTGTCTCTTTGTCTAAACTAACTGGCCATGGCTTAGCTCAATGCTCTCACAAAGCTACCAGCCTCCTTTTAATGGCTTACTGTCAAAATCTCCATTTTCAAAGCACTTTTAGGTTTGAACTTCCCTACTTTATCTATTTTAAATAATATCAGTTCCTTTGGAAGGAGCTTCAGAGCTCTTCTTATGGCCTGCCTTTCCCTTTGGGCAAAGTCTCTGAGCCACTCTTCTGGATTGAAGGTGGAGACAATGGTCTATCTTGGAGTGACCACTGCTGCTTTATGAATAGGATGCAGGGTGGGGCTGATCACCTGTAGTCTTCTTGGCTTGCCTCTCCTGGTATGAAATCTCTGCCCTACCAGCATGCTGGGGCAATGGCGACATTTCACTTTTTATCCATTCTTCTGAAATATCTGTGTCTCCAGCTTAAACTCTGAGTCACAGACCAGTATTTGCTATTGCTTACCTAGACATAGCTGTCTGTACCACAGAGACCTCACACATGACATGTCTTACATCGAACCTGCTTCCATCCCCTGCCTTTCTCCCTGTATTACTTATGTCAGATAGGGTCCTTAGCATTCACCCAGTCATCCAAGCTAAAAACCTCACGGTAATTCTTGACACTTCTCACTCCACCACCATAACAAATCTGTCACCAAATCTTGTCTATTCTACCTCTGAAATGTCACACTAATGCATACCCTTCTCTTCAGTATGGTGCTAATTTAGCCCTAGTTCAGGTCTTTTTCTGTTTCTTAGGCCATGTGGCAGCCATCCTTCCAGTTTCATACAGCCTTCAGAGTTTATTTTTTTCTACATCTTTTTCAGTTAAAGAATTTTTGAAAGTGCTAACGTAACAAAATATTTTCATGGATTTCCTGTTAGTGTATGATAAAGTTCACATTTCTTAACATGACATAGAAGGCCCTTTATGAAGGATTATATCCCATTAATATTTCTGAACCCTAGATTGTAAGTGAGGATAGTATGCGTTAGGGGACTTGTGAGGTTTCGATGCATGACATATTTCAAGTGCTTACCCTGTGTCTGAAACACTGATGCTCAATAACTGTTAGCTGTTGTCATCATTATATTACCCTTTCTCCCTCGTAACTGAAAATTTCTTCACCATCCCACCCCCAATACATATACCACTCCAGGTACAGTAAACTGATTTTTTCCCCCAAATATACCTTTGATTTTCACCCCATTGCTTTGTGCTTGGTGCCCTCTAAGCTTTTCCGCTGGAGTGCATCATGGTTGTAACTGAGGGTTGGGAGTGACTCCTCCTCTTGGAATCTCTCGTTACACTTACTGTGTGTATTCAGTGTTTCTGTGTTTGTGACTGTTCTTGCCTTAACAGACTGTGAGTTCATTAAGGCCAGTGGTCATGTTTTATTTGCCTTTGTATCCCTAGATCTTTACTAATTAAGATGGTAGAAACCTTGTAGCACTTGCCCAGGAAATTTTTGTTTAATGTACATTTATTTTTATTGGTAGTTTTTGCATTCTTTTTCATTACATGGTTTTGCACTGAGCGTTGGTTTTTTTAAAATGCTTTACACTTTAATTTTAGTTCAAAATAAAGATTTATCGAATCTGACAGTTTCTCTCATATGCCAATAGGTATTTCTATATTTTAACAAAACTTTGACCCTGTTTATTAAAAGTTGTAAAAGGTCTCTGACATCATGGAAACAGTTCCGTGATAGTTATATGGCTGCCTGTTTGTGTAGAATAGGTGTGCTCTAATTCAGAGATCTCCTTAATCATATTTATTACCTACATGGCTCATTTCCCTCTGACTTTTAGAAATAGTAGGCTATTGAAAAGTGAAAAAGAAAATGATTCTTGGGTCTAAGTGTTTACTCTCTTTTAATGAGGATCATCTTGGGTTATAGTGAGTAATAAAACTATGTTCAAGGAAAAGCAAGTATAATTGTGGGAGAAGAAAATAGAATGAACATATATTAATACTATTTTCACTAAATAATTGCAGAATAATCTGCAAATTATGAAGACACATAGGCACATTCAGAAAGGCACTGGAATGCCTTTCTGAGTTTGACAAAGTGAGAGGGAATGAAAACTTAACCCTCATTTAGATACGAATCTCAGTATCTTTAAGTGATTTTACAAGAGGAGAAACTTTATTCAAATTATAGCATAATAATTGAAGAGAATTTGTAGATTGTAAATCAAAATCACAAAATGGTCATGCTATTTATTAGAAGGAGTTTGACAGAGAATAGCTCAAAAAAGTATTTTTTGAAAAAGATCTTTCATTAATTGCCTCAATCAAATATAAATATTTAAATAATCTTGGTTCTGATTGAATAAAAATGCCCAGGATTCAGAGATTGGCCATTCAATTTTAGTATGGTGGTAGTTTCCTTTATTCATCAAGGTAGGCTTTTCATTGACTTGTTTCTGTTGTTGCATTTTTCCTCTTTATGCTTAACATGGGAAAATTACCCTCTTCAGATTTTGGAGCAGCTATGAAAGAAATAAAGTTAACACTATTAAAGAGTAAGGAAGCTTTTCTATGAACTAGATGTCAGCATTGTGTCAAAGCCGTCAGCTTACACTGGACTGTGGTAGTGTGAATGGCAGGCTAGCCCTGGGAGTCTTCTGTCGTTCCACTTCCTGTGTGGACAAAACGTGATTACTCCCTAAGCTCAGTTACCACCTGACCCTGTAAGGAAGGTTGCCAGCACTGTTTTTGTCAGTAACCTGCTTTTGTTCTCAGTCAGTCACAGAGTCTCAAAGTCTATCACTGCCTATAGAAAAGTTTGCAATGTTCTAAGAACCTCTGATTGCATTGCAGAAAAGTTACCTGATCAAGAAAATCCCAATTATACTTTTGAAAGTAAATGGCTTGCTGCCTTTTCAAAGTTTTTCTTTTAAAAGTCAGCTTTAAAGCTAGTCCAGACTGTATTTGTTCTTTCTTAATTTTAACTCAAAAAAGAAGTAATTTCCCTTTTTTATAAAATTAATCTTCTCATCTCATTAACTGAACATCTGTAACATTAGGTTTTCTCTGTTCACCTCACATTATTTTTCTCTGAACCTAAGGTGCTATACTCTCAAGTTAAACATTTAGAAAAATTATATACGACGAAGGCTTTTCTGAACATTATATCAAATAACAATTAAAGAAATAGATCAGAACAAACTCAGGAGTACTTTGTACTTGGAAGGAAAAAATACATTCCAAAAATTCTGCATTATTGGTGGTTAAGAAAGTGATGATCAGTAACCTCTTTGTTTCTCATACAAGCCACTGATGAGTAAAGTAGAAATTTTACTATTTATTGTTCATATATTTGTTACTGCTAATATTAGGAATAAAAAAGAGATGAATTTAGTTTTTAGATTTCAACATTTATTAAGAATGTATTGAAGATATACTATGTGCTAGTTGCTAGATACTCAATATTTTCCTTGTTCCAAAACTAAATTTAAAAAAATTGTATTACCTGGATGTGAATGGATAGAATTTGAAATAAAATATGTGTCCCCTTGGGATATAAACCTGTAAAATCATTTGTGCATTACTGTATATACTTGATATTACAATGTGAGCATTAGAGTTGATGTTTCCAATTCCCAGCACATAAAATGTTTTCAATTATAGAGGTGTAAACTCTTTGTTTTACAGTTTTCTTTTAAGAGAATAAGTTGTGGCGTTTTGAGAAACAGATTGGCTATTTTTATCATTCAATTTTCTTGGTTCGCTTTGCACTTACTGTGGTTTCCATGATTTATGTCAACAGTCTTTGTTTTGTCTTAAGTAGAAATGACAGGGGAAGTTCTCATGATCTCTCTCACCATCGGTATGGCTAACATCTGTTAAAACAGAATTGATATGAAATTGGACAGTTTTTCTTTTTAATAATTGATCTGGGTATGGTTCTGATCTCAAATTGTTAGAACAATGTTTTATATGATTTATGTTTTCTCTGATTATAAAAATTAATATACGCTTGTTCTATAATATATGGAAAGTGCTGATCATTAGTGGGAAATTGTTGAATTCATATCTAAGTATTATACTCACTTTCCTTTAATGAGCACCTACTATGTCAAGGCTCTTTCCGTGAATGAGTTCACTAAATTTAGTGTCAAGCAGCTAGTAAATGATGGCACTGAGATTTAAACTCAGGTCTGCCTCCCTCCTACATATGTAGTCTTCCTACTGTAGTCTATAGCACATCTGTAGATGTACACTCCTACGTCTGTAGTCTTCATCTGTAGTCTATACAGTATTGGCTTCCTGTTAATAAATTATAACAAATGAATAGTCACAAACACACATCCTTTTTCTTTGTGCTGCTGTATTGCTTTGACTATAGCATCTGAACTCTGAGGTCTTTTATTTCCTTAGGTGTCGAATGAGCATAATAATTACATCTACTTCACTGTGAGGAGTAAATGAACCATTTTTCACAGAGTGCTTAGAACAGGGCCTGATGAATATAAGTATCTTATAATTGTTTCCTAATATTTTTACTATTGCAACAAATCATAATTCCTTTCATTTAAAAATCATTTTATCATTTCTCATTCATGTATTCACGACCTACTTACAAATACATTTACCAGAAAGCCGGGGTTTTAAACTTCATTAGGAGAGAGCCATACATTGCCTGAATACATTAAAAATTCTTATGTAGACTAGAAGGAAAAATGTTTAAGTGAAAAGATACAAAAATAAGAGCCTAAAAGCATGTAAAAGAGAAAAATTAATTCAAACCAGAGGAAATTGCTAAAGAATTTCTATAAAGACAAAAATTCCAAATAAAATTTGATCAAAAGTGTTTTGTGGGCTGTCAGATACTTCTTAATGGGTTGGAATCCAAACTAAATTGTAACAAGTGTAATTGTCATTATTGACTTCGAGCTAGCATAACTGCATAGAAATACTCATTTCTAACAAACTTAGACTTAATTTGCTTCCTAGAACTGGCATTTTGCCTTGTCTGAAGGTAGAGCTTGAAATTTTATTAAGCTGAGGCCTCCAGTCATGCTAAACTCTACCATAAGATACACGATAGATTGAACTTACTGACAACTTATGGTTGATATATAGTCATTGGCAAAGGGTAGCTGCTGACAAAGACTGTTAGCACAGCAAGCCTGAGTCCCTTATACCCTGGCAGTTGGACCAGAAGATTTAATGTTTCAGTGGATGCCAGCTTAAAATTCATTTTTGTAATAGGTTCTTGAGTCTGGGTTTATTGAAGCATGAACTCCCAAGGTTTTATCCTGGCAACAAAAGATACGTGGAAAATGAAATAGTCATAAATATGACCGAGGCATTATTAAATTGCCAGTAGGAAAGAAAAGACCCTAGCTTAGTCTATGTGTTCTTTATGACTTCAATAAAATATTATCTTTATAACTCCTATTACTTTTCATATGTTGGTTAAATGTAAGTCTACATTCTGTTTACATGAACTGTATATCTGAGTTTATCTGAAATTGATTTTTGTTATAAATCAAGAAATTCCCTTTAATGGTCCCTAAATTTAGGGATATAAGTGGTTATGACTGTAATGTAAAATATATAATTTACATGTCATATATATGCTCAAATTTGGAAATTTTGCATATGTTATAAGAAGTTATTGTGCTGGCTAACTTCTTATCATTGGGTTTTCTTTGCATAGGCATGTTGTCTATGTATCAAAATTTATAAAGTACTTAACATATTATTTTAAATTAAATAAAGTGAAACATTCATTGATTCTTCAAATATTTACTAAGAAGCTATTATTGGCTTGTCACTGTGCTAGGTAATAGAGAAACCACTATAACCACAACATTTGAAACCCTTTCTATATATACTTACAGTCTTTTGGGAAAAATTTAAAACAAATATATTTTAAACCTGTATATTGTGACAAGTGCCCACAGAAAGCAGAAAGGTTTTTGAGATACTGAATTAAAGGTATTTCCAGTGACTGTGTAAGAAATTTCACTCAAAAGAGAGGACATTTAATCTGAGTCCCTGATTTAGTCAGTATGGCCTGGGCTATGCTGTCATGACAACCAACCATAAAAACCTCTGTCACTTATTAGGCTTTACTTAATAAACAAAAGTTATTTTCAGTTCCTCTTACATAACCAATTTTCCAGTCTAAGTTGGCAGAGGAACTTTGATCATGATAGTTACTAAGGGATTTGGAATGAAGGAAGCTCTATCTCAACATGTGCTTCCATGGCTGCCAAAGCAAAGAGCCAGATGCTGACTTGTACATTGGTCCTTAGACTTTGCCTGGAAGTGACACTTCTGTTTTCATATCATTGGCCATAAAAAGTCACATGATGTGAGGCTATACCTAATTTTAAAGGGGGCAGAGATGTACATTTTTCCATATGCCTGAAAAGAGAGGAAAATTGGATATTGGGAACAGCGCTAATGACTTTCACAGGCCTGAGGAATGAGAAGGAACTAGCCATTTTAAGAGGTGCAGGAATAGAGTTCTTGGTAAGGGGCCCTGCAAAGGAAAAGATTCTGAGGTAGGAAAAAGGTGAGTGTGTTTTGAAGACATACAAGAATAACAGTGGAACTAGAGTGTTGTGAACAATAATTTTGTATCCAGTTAAATATTGAATAGGAGAGACATTATTTTCAATATTTTTCTATTTATTTTCAATATTTTTATATTTATTTTCAATTAAAGTATTAATATGGTAATGGTGACTAATATGCTGGAAAGTTTATAATTATCATCTAATATTATGATTAGTTGTCATTGGGGTTATCTTTATCGATTTCGAAAGCTGGTCATATTGTGTTCCATTTATGATGAGGGTGCAGTGGTGTGGAATGTCATCATATACTAACTTTCTGAAGGGCTTTCATTTAAAGTTAAGGGTTCTGCATTTATAAGAACAAATGTGTTTTGTTTCTTCTAAGATTTGACTTGTTTATGGTAGCTCTGAAAAGAAAAAGAGGTCTAAGGAGTAAAATTTGCAGGGTAAAAAACTATAGGGCAGATAACATAACATTCTAAACATACTTTTATATATGGACATTAGTGAGATATGTCTGATTTCTTGCAGTTAAACTTTGAGAAATGCCTCCAAATAAATTACATACTTAAATGATAAGTTTGATTTAATCTTGGAAGATAGGACAGAATTCTCCATGATCACTCAGTTGTTTAGAAGTGCTCTGTTCTTAATTAAGAAAGGGATGTTTTAAAGTATAATACTTTGGATAGCTTTAAAAGTCTAGAATACAATAAAGGCCATTTCGAGAGTCTTTTATGTGCATACCACTCAAATTAAATAAAAACTCTAAAAAATATTGCTTCAGATTACTTCTTGCCCTTCCTGCCTTTCTCTTTTAAAAGGAGTAAAACTTTAGAGATAAAACAGAAATGCCTGTGTTCTTTTCAATCCCTCCTTTTCCAGAGATGTAACCACTGTCATGAACTCATAATGTATGTAGTACCTGCTGTTTATGCATTTACTATATCCAGTATTTCCATAAATATTATAAATCATTGTTTTATATTTTTAAGGAACATAAATGCTATCCGTTTCCATGTATTATCTAACTTGCTGTTTTCACTCAACATTGAGTTTGAGATCTTCCCTAGTTCAAACATATAGAACTAATTTATTCATTTTTAGCTACAGTTAAAATTCTATTGCATAAATGTACACCAGTTTTCATATTCATTCTTTCACAAATAAACATTTAGATTATTTTTCACTTTTCATAATAAAAAATACTACTATGAATATCTTTTAAAATGTTTCCTTGTGCAGGCCAGGCATGGCAGCTCACTCCTGTAATCTCAGTACTTTAGTAGGCCAAAATAGGAGGACTGCTTGAACCCAGGAGTTGGAGAACAACCTGGGCAACATGGCAAGACCCTGTATCTACAAAAAATAAAGAATTAGCTGTGCATAGTGGCATGCACCTCTAGTCCCAGCTACTTGGGAGGCTGACATGGGAGGATCACTGAGCCCAGGAATTTGAGGCTGCGGTGATCCCTGTTTGTGTCATTGCACTCAGACCTGGGCAACAGAGCCAGACCTTGTCTCAAAAAAAAAAAAAAAAAGAAAAGCAAAAAGTTTCCTTGCACGTTTATGCAAGAGTTTCTTTTAGCTAAACACCTAGAATTGAATGTGCCAGGTTATATGCGTATGTGTCTTCAATTTACTAGGTATTGTCTGATTGCTCTCGCAGTCACATACCCGTGAGTGTTACCATATTGTCACTGAAACTTTGTGTTGCTGGGTTGAGAAGTTGGGCTGCAGAGTACACAAGAGCCTGGACTCTGAGTCTCAGCCCTGTTACCACCGAATAGTGCATTGAACTTGGGCTTTACCATACGTCTTTGTGTCTCACTTTCCTCCGCAGTAAACAGAGGGTGAAAATAGGTGTGCCTTACAAGGTTTTCTTGAGGACCACATGACATGAAATATATAAAGAGCTTAGACTAGGGCTTGCCACATTTTTGGCCTGTTGGATAGTTGTCCAATGAAACCTCATTGTTGTTTTAATTTTGTTTCTCTGAAGATGAGTTTGCACATATTTTCATATACTTACCAACCATAGTATTCTCTTCTATGAATGCCTGTTAATATATTTTTTTTCTAAAGATGTTTGTCTTTCTTGTTGATTTGTGTGCTTCCTTATGTATTCTTGGCATTAATTATGGCAAATATATATATTTGTTTCTATGATTCAGCTCTCTGCTCTTAGACTGTTGCTAGCCTTTGAAGTTTTAGTCAAGGTGATTTTCTTACACAAAACATTTTAGCTTTAGCTAATTCCCTTTTTACTAATCTCTTCCATTATGACTTTTGCTTAGAAGCAAATATCTAATTTCTAGGTATGCGAAAATAATATCCTTTGTCTAATGCGTAAATAATAACAACTTAGAGGGACTTCATTATCAATATTATTGAGAGAGATAATACAAATAAGAATAAATGTACTCAGGTATGGATAATTTGTGAAAAATAGGTATAATTCTATGAAAATATTTTTTTTAATGGAATGGAATTCTGCATTAAATAATTGGTTTTTCTCTCATTCCTGCCTCTCGCCCATTCCATATGTAATTCACTTTCTGGATATATATGAGACAGCCCAATCCATCATAGGCTTCCATCACATATGTGGTGGAAAATGTTACAACACAGCACTCAAGTCAGACACCAGAGTGGGATTGAGATGCGTACCCTCTACTGGCAACCAGATTTGTCTACTCTCTAAAGAGGATTATGCTTTTGAAGAGAAATACTATACACTTTAAAACTTTTTCCAGCTATTATCACTTAAAATGTTTTAAATACCATTGATTCATGTGAAATACAAAAATCCTTGACATTCAACCCCGCCCCCGACTGCCAACCAGACAACTCATTTTCAATGCTTGAAATACTTTTATGGGTTCAAAGTCATTGCATTTTATGTGTCCCATGGAGTTACATGCTCTGAATATTTCATTAAGCTTATAACATGGAATTAGTGAAAATTCTGAACTTGAAAATAGGCAGACTTTAAGCTTTCCAGAGTCTGCTGCCCCAGATCTAACAGTTTGCTTTGGGACTGTCAGCCTCTTCCAAGGTTTAAAAAACAACTCAGCCAACCTCAAGTAGTTTTCCAAAAGGATGTCTGTGATTTTCAGCTGGTATGGTTTCTCTCCATAACTTGTTGGATGTCACCTTTTGTAAAGTGTTTTTTATTCATATCAGCCCTAAATCAGCGTGGCCCATCTAATTCCTTGTTCATAGCATTTATTGAGCTATTACTTATTTTTATAATTTCAACTTTTATTTTAGATTCATGGGGTACATGTGCAGGATTGTTACCAGGGTATATTGCTTGATGCTGGGTTTTGGGCTATGATTGATCCTCTCACCCAGGTATGAGCATGGTACCAATAGTTTTTGAACCCTTCTTTCCTCTCTCCCCCATCTATTAGTCCCCAGTGTCTATTGTGGACATCTCTATATCCATGCGTACCCAATGTTTAACTCCCACTTGTAAATGAGAATATATGGTATTTGGTTTCTGTTTCTTTATTAATTTGCTTAGGATAATGGCCTCCAGCTGCCTCCATGTTGCTGCAAGAAACATGATTTCATTCCTTTTTATGGCTGTGTAGTATTTCATGATGTATATGTACGATATTTTCTTTATCCAATTCAACATTGACGGTCACCCAGGTTGATTCCATGTCTGTTCTTGTGAATAGTACTGTCATGACCTTGTTCATGTATTTTAGAAACCTTGTGGCTGGTCTCACATCTTGGTGAGTTAGTATGAATGAGACCAGAGCAGTTTTTCACATTGTAATGATTACAAAAAATCTTTACTAAAATAGGTAGTCTTACCTTTGTAAGGGTTAAGCCTCATTTAAATATATTAATTATTAATATTTGCAGTTGACATGGAAAAGATTAAAAAATTGGGACCTAGTGGAGAATATTAATATATCAGTGTTTTAAAATTCTAATGTAAATGCAGATACACATGCAAAAAATGATAGCTCCCCATGAACTTCACCTCCTACCTACGAGTGAACAAACTGAAAGAATTAAATTCCTGTTGTGAATAATGTGCCACCTGAATCAGTTGAGGCTCTTGGCTGCAAAAAAGGCAAAAGCCAATTCTGGCTCATTGAATTAAAAATAATAAAAGAATGCAATGGGAAGGCATTGGGTAGATCATTAAATCTTCAGGCAGTCTGGAGAAACAAGCTTAGAGAACAGGTGAGAGTGAGGGGAAGCTGCTAGCAGAAAACATGGCTAGCTAGTCCCTGCTTGGTACTTTACTGCCTTCATTGTCCTCTTGCTGGGGGGAAAAATTTCCAAATGTGCGCCTTTGCATCCGTTTCTGCCACCAAGACTCAGACAATGGAAACGTCCCCCTAATAGGAAGAAGGCTTGAATGCGGAACAGAACTGGTAATATCCACATCATCTCTCCATAGCTCATTGTGTATTTTGACTATGGTTTTTATGAACTCTATATTTTTGCCGAGAGTTCAGCTTTAGAAAAGGAAGCAATATTGAAAGCAATGTTAGAATAATCCTATGGATCTCAGCTATTTAGACTTCCCAGAAATTGAAGTAGAGCCTTTCTAGTGAGTAACAGTTTAGTTTGTCCCCAAAATGTATAATTACATAAGGAAACCCACCCTATGATATTTACTATTTTCTGTCTCTATATGAAGGCGTGCATTCTGTAATTACCTAGGAATAGGAACAATCTGCTTACTGAGTAGAAACACGGTAGGTACAACTCTTCTGTTCCAAAAATGATAAATGTGAAATGTGTGAGGTTTATAGAAGCTCAGATAACGTGTTTTTTTCTAATAAAAATTGTAAAGTTTTTTTTGTAACTAATTAGGAACAGAAGATATAAATAGATAATACAAATAATAAAAATCATATTTCTCTATTTTTGGAGGCAAACAGAGACACGTACTCAACCTAGCAAACATCTGGTTGGAAATTTAAAAATTTATTTGAGCATCAGGATGTTTTTCTATATCTGGAATGTTAGCGAAGTTTGAAAACATGTGGACGCTCAACTGGGGTTTCTTTTGATGTTCATCATTAGGCAGTCAGAGCTTCTCCCATAAGCTCACACACTGACAACCTCGTACTGCATGCCGTAATCCCTTCCTACCTATGGCCTGCTCTCAGTGGCATGAAGCAAAGTCTCCTGGCAAAAAGTTAGAGGCTGCAGGTAGATAATCTGAAAAACAGATAATGTCATGGCTGATCAGAAATTGATGACAGCACTTTTGTTGCCAGGTCAGAGCAGTACTGCTGGAATAAAGGCTAACAGTCATGAATCAAAAGGGGTCTTTTACAGACCACAGAACTGGATAAACGCTATGCTTTCGTATTTGTCCATTGTACTTTCTGGCGAGGTAAAAGGGGAATTTTTTTTCCTGAGTAAAAATTATGTGGGTCTGGTATTTCTCTTTGCTAAATAATTTATTTCTGGCTGCACAGTATTAATTTTCAGGCCGTGAAACCTGGCTTTGATTCCAAACAGATCTTTGGGAAGTCGGGAGCTTGAATAATAGAGAAAATAACTCCGCAAGGAAGTGTATTATTTCTTGGAAGGATCCTGCTATTCATCTAAGTGGTTTTGTCCAGCTTTCACTTCCAAGAAAGTTTTATCCACATATAATTATGAGGATCAAAGCCACAGTGAGGTTTATGTAGACTTTTCTGCCTCTCTCATTTTTAGTCTTACAATGTCACTGTCATGACATAATGAAATACAGCATAAGAAAGCAGTTTGGAAAACCAGAGAGTACTCCAAAATGTTAGTTTATTAATGGCCACAATAATAACAGCTAACAGGTGCTGAGAATGTATTTATTTTGAGATGAAGTCTCACTTTGTCGCCCAGGCTCAAGCGCAATGGCGTGATCTTGGCTCACTGCAACTCCTGCCTCCCAAGTTCAAGTGATACTCCTGCCTCAGCCTCCCGAGTAGCTGGGATTACAGGCACCTGTCATCATGCCTGGCTAATTTTTGTATTTTTGTAAAAGCCAGGCATTGTGCTCACTACATTTTATCTCATGATATGTATCTATATCATACATTATAAAGTTCTCTTGTTATATCCATATTACAAATGCAGAAACTGACTTAGCCTAGTCAAGACCGTAGGCATGTAGTTGGTGAAGCTAGAATTCTGGTTGTGAATCAGAGCTGCCTGGCTGCAGCCCTGGGATCTTAGTCACTATGCCAAGTGCATCATTTTATAATGGCAGAGACACAAAACATGACACCTTACCTGTTGAGATTCCCAGATAGAAGATAAACTGCTTGAAAATTTTAATGCAATGTAGAGTAAACATAGATGACTCACCTCATTATTATTAGTGTGTGTGTATATATATATATATATATAGAGAGAGAGAGAGAGAGAGAGAGAGAGAGAGAGAGAGAAAGAGAGAGAGAGACTTATTCTGTTATGTAGGCTAGAATGCGGTGGCATGATCATTGCTCACTACAGCCTTGAACTTCTACGCTAAAGCAATCCTCCCACTTCATCCTCCTGAGTAATTGTGACTACAGGCACATGCTACCATGCCCAGTTAATTTTTTAATGTTTTGTAGAGATGGTGTCTTGCGCTGTTGCCCAGGTTGACCTTAAGCTCCTTGCCTGAGGCTATCCTCCTATCCTCCTGTTGCAACGTCCCAAAGCACTGGGATCGCAGATGTGAGCCACCAGGTCTAGACCATTATGAGCCACCAGGTCTAGACCGTTAGTAGCTTTTAAGAAGAAACGTATGTGACTCTTTATCTTGTCTTTTTCCTTGGTTCAACCACTTATTAGATGTGTAATCTTGGGCAAGTTACCTTATCTCACCGTGCCTGAGTTTCCTCATCTCTAAAGTGGGTATAAGGATAGAACTTATTTCATAGTGTTATGACAATTAGAAAAGTAAAAATATGCAATGTATTTAGAGTATTGATATAATGTTACTATATATATTCATATGTGTGTGCGTATACATATACATATGTATACGCACACACACGTGTCACTATTTCCTCCACCCTGAATTGCTGACAAAGGCCTACACAGGAATATAAGATCATGTGCTGCTTATCACCACTTATGAGACATCAGATTTTAGGTCCTATGTGACCTTTAGTATAAAGAAGAACAATGCAAGGAAACAAAGAGAAACCTCGGGTCTGTAATCACTTACAAATAGTTTCAATACTATTATCCATTTAAGCAACAGTTTTGCAACTGCTAAGAAAGTTTGAGTGCTACGGTCATGTCACAGGATTCTAAAGTTCTCTAAGGTATTTATAGTAGTAGTGATGTCATCTGGAGGAAAGCCAGGTACACAAAAGATATTGTTTTATTAAATCTATTTCAGGCAGCTGTGTTTGAGAATAACAAACAAGGGACCCATATACTGATAACGTTAGATAAGTGTTTGCCAAAGTGTGTTGCATCCCGCACTTGTCTTCAGGAATGCTGTTGAATAAAACTATTTTATGAGCAAATAAATTTTGAAGACTGCTTACTGTAGCCTCCTCTTGGCAGTTAAGAATGCACAGGGGTACATTAAGGGCCTCTGAAAGTCATGTACTTTCACCCAATTCTGTCTTTTTTCAACTTCTGATATATTTGACCACAGAATCCTGTTTTGGCATGATTCTAATATTCTGTAGAACTGGTAGTCCATTGACTACATTTTGGGGAATACTGAGTTAGACCTTATTTCTGGATCTAGACTCAGCAGGTGCATATTGTCCTGAAAAGACCTTGACACATCAGATTCATTAGTTATAGGCATTTAATTACCATTTTATGTAGTGTGCTACAGGAGAATTAGTCAGGAGCCCTAAGCTGTTACATCAACTCATTTTGACTTGGGGCCAGTTGCTGAAACTTTCTGGATTTTATTTCCTCATCTGTTAATCATATAATCAGATCAAACCATTTGTAAAGTGATCCATGTCTAAAAGTCACTAAAAGTAAAACTTAAAATAATACTTCACATTTCTCAAAATGATTTTAGACATGTCTCATCTGGGATGAGCTGGATGACTTTTAAAAAGCTGACAGCAAAGCCCACCGCCTACCCAGCACTGCAGATTGTATTGGAACTTCGCTGAACAGTTAGAGCTTACTTTCCATAGGTAGTGTGTGTCTGGCTTCCTAGACACTTGGCCAGTGCTGTCTTAAGTCCAACAGCACCACTGCAACCTCCCTCAGCATTGCAAGAATACTTACACATAGTTCACCCTCTCAAATAACAGAAGCTAAACGCCGATAAGACTTGAAGTGGCTAGAGCTCTAATGCCGTGGAGTACCTACTGAAAGAGAATTTCCATAGCTGAGAAGAACTTGCACCCAAGAAATGGAAAGTCTAAGTCCAGGAGGAAAACATTCAGCAATCTGAGATGTCGTGGTTCTATTTAGAGGTTATATAAAAGCGGCCAATGAAGCATTGAATAAACCAGGCTAATTTATCAACTGAATAAAAGGATTACAGTCTTAAAACAAAGGGAGGACTAAATGAATACAGAAAAAAGCATTTAATTCAGTGCAACAACTATTAATCAAACATGGAATAACTCCTCCCACCCCCCTCACACCATGATGATCAGTGCCGCTGGGAGATGGTAGAGTGTGATGGTTAAGAGCGTGGATTTTGGTGTCAGATATGCTCGTCTTTCAGATTCTGGGTCTGTTATGCATCAATTATGTGACTTTGAGCAATTTTATTTAGTCTGTCTAAGCCTAATGTCATCATCTGTGAAAGAAAGCTACTCATGCTGACCAAATACAGTTATTGTACAGATTAAGCAAAATGATGGATATAAAGCACTGCACAAACTTCATGGTTGATATATATAACAAATAATAATAATAAAAGAAGTCATTATAGCAGATTCTTGTCTCTAAAACTTTTATCTTTAAGTGTTTTACGGTGTTAGCCAACTTGTAATTCCAGAATGCCTTTGAATTTTATTGCAGTTTCCATCAGAATCCACCTAGTTTCAAACATAACTCCTTAAAGAATCATTGCCTCTACACCAAATGCTGTGATACTCTCCATTTCTCTGTGGTGGTGGGAGACAGCTGCTCCAATATGCATTCAAAGAACTTTCTGGGATGATGGAAATGTCTCTTTCCATCCAGGACAGTAGCCACTAACCACATGTGGCTCTTGAGCACTTGACATGTGGCTAGTGTGACTGGAAAACCGAATGTTTACTTTTTGGAATTTAAATTTTAAGTTTAAATTTAGAAAACCACATGTGGCTAGTGGCTACTGTTTTGGATCACACAGCTTACATGATTTTAAAAAAAACCACATTAGTGTGAGATTTTATAACTGCTAAAATTATCAATTTAATGCCACAGATTCTGCAGTTAAAAACTGTTTTTGATGCCTTTTAAAAAAAGAGCACAGGGTGTTCTTTTCTGGTAAGAAGTCATCAGCCACATTAGTTAAAAGCTTTCTGTGATGGACTGTGGAAAGTTTCCCGCTTTCACACTGTGGAAGACAAATATTCTGTAGAAACCTCAGGGATCTATTGCATCTCACTGCAGTAATGGTGTGGTGTGACTAAGGACCTGATCCTCTGTGAAGCTAAAGGTTCCATGAAAAAAATAGTAGAATATACATTATCTGTTTATATGGTACAAAGTTGTAAACCCCTCTATTAAGACAAACTTTTTGATTGTCTTCTTGTTTATGTTTTTGGCTACTTGCTTTGTCAAATTTGACTTGTATTTCTAAAAGTTTTACTCTTTTCATATCACTGTCTTTTTTAGTTAGATAAATCTCCTATCTTCTTAATGGATTTTAATTTTAATCTTTATAATACTCCTTTTTGACCCACTTTAATACTTTTACAATTCCATTCTATCTGATACTGATTATCGCTATTTCCGCTTTATTTCTTTAGTATTTTCTTTAGTTTTTCTTTGCCCTTCTGTTTATTTACTCGTTTTATTTTGATGGTTTTAATGTAGACAGAATAGGGCTGAATTTTGTTATTTTAGATCTACTGATGACTTCATTGTTTGATTAAAAGCCAAGCTTATTCATATTTATTGTGATTTCAGTATAGTTTATTTTATCCCCATCAGTTTATTTTAAACTTATAAGTCATTATACTTTGTGATTTTTCTTTTGTCACCTTTATTATCATTTTGGTTTAATCAATTGTATTTAAGTTATCTACTTTCACCACCCTTCTTTAATTAAGAAATTCTGTGTCCTTCATTAAACTAGTAGTTACCTTCCTTTCACCATTATATTGAAACACCTGTTCCTCTGTTACAACTTTTGTATAATGTCTAAATTGTACAAAATGTCACCACAAGACATTTTACTTATTCACTCATCCTGGTCCCAAATTGAGATTGTAGGAATAATTTACTAATGAGTTTTCATATGGCAGATACTTTTCCTATCTCCCAGTTCCTGTCGTTATCATTTCAGGCTATTATTAAGTTTTATCTTATCACATGGCTCTTTTGTTTCAAGAATCCTTTCTCAGAAGTCAAAAATGTATAGCCCGTGAATGTTACTTCACTGTATTTTAACTCTCATGCTACACAGGAGAAAATAAATTCTAGCCTATTTAATCTCCTTTGTAGGTAGCCTGTTCTTTCTGGAAATGAAGGATTTTTCTCTTTTTCTTTTATTTTCAGAGTTCAGAAATTCAGAGATTTCGTGAAGCTTTTTCCTTGAGTATATCTTTTTTATTATCATTATTTCTGTCTAGGATGCCATGAGTCATTCTAACCCAAAGGTGTGAAGTTATTTTTCATTTAAACATAGGATGTTTTTCTCCTATCTTTATTCCTTCTCTATTTGTTTTTAAATCTTATTTTGGGATTCCTATTATTCCCATCCCAATTTCTAGGCTCTATGTTGTGACCTATTTATTTCCTCTGACTTCCAGACAACTGATTTAGCTTAAAGCAGTGATGATCCCATTTTCTGCATTTCTGTTGAGCCTAAATATTGAAAAGATCCACTCTCCTTGATTAAAGAGAGACTTTAGTCTTTTAATTTTTGTCTGTTTATATTTTCTCACTACCAATACCAATGTCAGATTATGTGGGTTTCCCTGACAATAACACATTTTCAGGTTGTATAAAATAAGGTCATTTTTATTTTGCAAAGCAGGTAACTCAGTACTAGGACCCTTCTGTTGAGATGATACAGAGGGATGTCTTTGCTCTTGAACCTCTCCTGGTGCTAATGTGTAAGAGACAGGTATGGTATAAGGTTCTAATTCCAGGAGCCAGGAATGGTTCACTTCCGTAAAGACCACTACCACCACCACCACTGAGCCATTTATGCCCAGTGATCATCACTGCTCTCATGCAGCAAGTAACTGGGAAACAGCTTCCCCTGTGCATTTCAAATGGATTTATTGACAGATGCTACCTGTGTCCTCTTAGAATGTCCTAAGGCCTAATAGTCCTCTAACTTTCTCTTCAGCATTTCCCTAGTACGCTAAAATAACAACAACTGCAGTAATGAATCACGTGTCATTTGCTGTCTTACCAGGAGAATCTCAGCACATTTGCTTAGATGTTGTGCTGGCAGTTACATGTCAGGACGGAATCATTGAGAAAGTTTTTTGTTTTCCCACTACACATTAGTTTCCTCAGAAAGGTGTCATTTACCAGGTTTGATTGACTCGGTAGCATGTATTGGGCTGCTTACATCCTCAGGAGGCATTGATTTGGGCAGAAATTTCAGTAAGAAAATAGCACATGGAATCCAGGGGCTCTGTCAGCCAAGTGTGTGTAACATTTTCATTGTAGCCATCATAATCTAGTCTTGTGATCACATTATTTTTGGACCAAAGATATATAAGATCTGTTCAAGCACCTTGTTTCCATTGGTTCTACTTCTGACTTTATTGATAATGGATAAATGCTTTGAGAGGCACGTGTCGCTTTTCCCTGAAATACATTCAGGCCTACTTAATGATATTACAGATTTTTCTTAGATACCATAAAATGTGGTACTTTTAAATTTGACTTGCTTATGATTCATCTTTTGTGTTAATCATTTACATCTCTGGCCCCCTTATTAACTCATGTCAAAATATTTTCATCTCTTTAACTTTCTTCTTCAAAAGTGACAATATCATTCTGCTTAACCAAACTTATTAATTTTTAATCTTCAGGAATTTTTGTTGTCCTTAAAGTTAGTTAATTGGTTTTGCTCTTGGGAGAGTGCACTTTTAGATTTATAGGCCATGAATTTGAGGACCACATCTTTGATGGCCTTCATCCTTATGAAACGTGACATCAAAGATAGCAATTTTGTTTGCATCATTGGCCAGCACCTAATTATCATTACGGCCCCTTCATTCTTAAAGTGCCCTTTGATGTCAGCTTGTGCTTTGAAAGACTGCAGAGAAAGGTGAAAGCAGTCCATCTTTGCCAAGTCCACATTCCACTGAAATATTAAATAATGGTATTAGGTTAGAAATAAAATGCATTGCAACTGTGGTAATTAAAGTAATTACTCATTTATTTGCAGAAACGAAAGTCTTTAATGTTTCTCTTAATGCACAGAGATATTTTCTCCCTGATATAACATGGCTGGATGGAGACTCATCTTTGGGAGAAACCAGAAGAAAAGCAAACCTGGGCACGCTAATTGGGAGTTAGGAAATTATACATGGGAGGCAGAAGGAGGCATCTGTGGGGTTGTGACAATACTCATTAGCGTGGTGAAGGCAAAGTTACCAAAAGCTGAGACTGCAGATAACCCATGTGTTGGATTGAAGGAACACAATGTAAGAGTAAAACCACACAAGCACTTGGAGTGAAACTGATCTCAAAGTTGAACCTCACTTTCACTTTTCTTTATGTGATTCTCCACTTATTACTTAATCTGTGACTTTTAATTTATTTGTAAAAATGGCAAAAATATTTTTAGCACTTAGGTTAAAAGGATATAGTATATTAAAAAGGTCACTACAAAGTAATGTGTACCACATTGTTAATTTTTCAAGATTTCAAGAAATGGAGACGACGAATTGCTGTCATAATTCAACAACAAGATACCGTTTTTACCCATTAAATGAATAAAAATTAAACTCTTTGCCTCTACTCTGCATTGGTAGAGTAGAGTCTGTACCCGCAGGTACAAACTCCCTTTTGGGAGGATACAGACTCCCTTGGGCACTACTGATGACAGTGTAAATTGGTGCCATCTATTTAAAGAGCAGTTCTGCAGTATTTTTCAAGCTGGACACTTGACCCAGTAATTCCAGTGCCAGGAATTAGCTTACAGAAAAACTTGCCAAAGTATAGTCAATAAGTATGTTCCAGAGTGCCTGTGAAACACTGTTTGCACCTGTAATCAATTGAAAACCATATAACTATCCATCACAAGGGGTGTGGTCAGTGTCACACGTGGATGTTTCCATGCCCTCCATGGTGACTCTGAATCCAAAAAATACTCCCAGTTTATTTTTGTGTTAAATATTCAGGCTTGCTTAATTTAAATATAATTTCAAAAGTCTACTGACTCTCTGAACTTTTTAAATATTTATTTTTAAAATTGTGGTAGAACACACATTGCATAAAATTTGCCATCTTAATCATTTTTAAGTTCAGGGGCATAAGGTACATTCACATTGCTGTGCAGCCATAGCCCTCATCCATCCACAGAAGTCTTTTTATCTAATAAAACCGAAATCTCCTTATCCCCTACACAAACAGCAAGCCCTCATTTTCCTCCAACCCCAAACCCGTGGCAACCACTATTCTATTTTCTGTCTCTATGCGTTTGGCTACTCCGGATACCTCGTATAAGTGAAATCATACAATATTTTCCCTTTGTGACTGGCTTATTTCACTCAGCACAATATGCACAAAGTTCATCCATGTTGCAACATGTGTCAGAATTTTCTTCCTTTCTAAGGATGAATAATAGCTTTTGGTATATATATGCCACATTTTGTTATCTGTTCATCTGTCAATGGATACTTGAGTTAATTCCATATTTGGTCATTGTAAATAGTGCTGCTGTGAACATGGGTAGATAAATATGCTTTCAAGTGCCTATAGTCTTAACAGATTTTAGTAGTCACTTTAACAGACTTTAAATAATATTTGGTTCTATTTTCATACCTAGTTTATGAAACACCTCCATGCCTTTTGAACTGTTTTATTTATTAAATACATCGGATGTCTTTCTTAAGTACTTTCTTAGGTACTTGAGTTGTGCACCTTAAAAAGCATTCAAATAACTCCTAAAAGGTAATAAATTAAAAACCAAATGTATAAATACTCAAACATATATTATAAAACCTGAAGTTTACTTAAATGATGCAATTCTGTATATAGCATAGTGACAATCATAACTCTAAATACGTTTCTCAATGATTTATTTTAAATTGTAGTTAAAATTAAAAATTGTCCTTAAAAGGCAGTCTCTCATGCATTAAAAGGAGTTTTTTTTAGCCGGGCACGGTGTCTCACTCCTGTAATCCCAGCACTTTGGGAGGCTGAGGTGGGTGGATCATGAGGTCAGGAGTTCGAGACCAGCCTGGCCAACATGGTGAAACCCTGTCTCTACTAAAAATACAAAAATTAGCTGGGCATGGTGGTGTGTACTTGTAATCCCAGCTACTCGGGAGACTGAGGCAAGAGAATTGCTTGAACCGGTACCTGGGAGATGGAGGTTGCAGTGAACCAAGATCAGGCCACTGTCCTCCAGCCTGGGCTACAAAGTGAGACTCTGTCTTAAAAAAAAAAAAAAGAGTTTTTTATAAAAATGCAGTTTCATGGAATAGGCCAAATGTTTTCAAGCATTACAGGTACATAATGTTTGCACAGATTCCTTAAAATAAAAATATTAGTTTAATGGCTTTGATTCTTTTAAACATTCTTGTGCTTAATTCTGAAATTTCTGAGGTTGAAAGGTGCTTAACCTCAAGGAAGGCAGTTATCATATCAGTTATCTGAGTTTATTTAACTCTAAAGATTTAGACTCAGCATGAAGTCTGGAGCTGCATACATCCAAGGCAACTCTTACTGAAACGAAGGAAATGTTTTTATCATCTCGTATAACTTTGGGGACTGCCTTCTTTGGTTGTGTATATCTGTGATCAGAATTTTAGATTCTCAGTTATAATTTTATCATTGAAATACATGGAACCTCATTTACAGTAAGGACAGAAATGCTATGTCAAAAACTCCATTACTCAAAGGAATTAGTCACCTAGCTGAGCTCCTTAGATTAAGTTACACATATTGCACAATTGTTTATTTTACATATTTATGTCTGCAGCTCCCATACAAGATGATCACTTGATGACATGTTGCATATCTTGAGTTACCAACGACATAAATACCTTCTTGTCTAAGTCAAAAGACCATGCAAGTTGATAGGAAATCCTACATTTTTAAATGTACTTTCCAAGATCAGATAGTTCTTTTCTGTACCAAAGTGATGATGATATGGCATTATCTGACTTGCAGTTACAGTATATAAGGTCTCTAACATTGTCATTCCATTGCACAACTCCATGGAATGACATTTCCATTAAAATATGTGAGAAGCTTCTAAGCCATGCAGGGCACAATCTCTGCAGTTGTGCACTGTAACTGCATTCCACTGACAGTCACATAAATGATACTATATCCACATGGACAGGGGTTATATTGTTGTCCCTCTGGCTGTTTTCCCATCTTAAGTAGGGCCTCATGGGGACATCTAGTCCATTGAACTCACTGCTTTCTTTCGTTTCTTAATCTGGCAGCCCTTTATTACTTCCCGCCTTGTCCAGCCTAGATTCCATGGTCCATAATTTCACAATATGCTAACAGTCTACACCGAGCTTCCTTGCTATTCTGGTTTTTTTTCCCCCACATCTGACAGATAAAAGCAAAACCCTGGACAAACCCTAATCTCTGAATGAGCTCAGCTGCCTAGAGTTCCTAGACAAAGTAACAATAAAAACCTTCTTTCTTAACCCCAAATACCCTACCAGACTTTCTGTCTTTACCTTGAGGAAACCTCTCCATAGGTTGTCTGGTTGTCTGTAGTTACTCTGCCTTATTTCTTCATCTCCTGCCCATTCCTTAACTCTCTCCAACGTGGCTCCAACTTCCATCACTTCACCAAAAGATCTCTTGCTAAGGTCACCAGTGACCTGCAGATACGTGTTATTTGGCTGCTCAGCAGCATTCACTGCATTCAGTACTATGAGCCTCCTTTCTACAGCACATGCTTCTTTTGTCCTGTGCGAGTGCAGTCTCCTGTGGCTTTCCCATCTCTGGCTATGCATTTCCTGTTTCCTCAGCAGACTCAACCCCTTCCAGCCCACCACCAAATGCTGGAATTCCTTAAGGCTCTATCCTAGACTCGCTTCTCTTTTAACTATATTCTCTCACTCCAAGGGATCTTATCCATACCCACTGCTTTGAAAACTACCCAACTCTCACAATTCATTACTGTGCATCTTCAATCTGTATGTTCTAAGTTCTGTAACTTCACTGGATGTTCTGTAAGTACACTGAGGTACCTAAAAGCACCTCAGTGTAACATGTTGGGAAATGAACCTAAAATCCTGATTGTCTTCTATGATCAGTATATCAGGAAATGACACCATCAGCTGTCCTCATAAGTGAACTAAAATTCTGAACCTACTTTTGGTATTTCTTTCTTCCTCATCTTCCACATTAACACATTCATGTATTTTTTGAATTCAGGAACTTTTATTCCAAGCTCCATTCACCTGTACAATTTCTGGTTCCACTGTATCTTCTGTCTTGATTATGAGATTTCTAAAAGATTTCCTAGCATCTGCTGTTAACACTTTCAGTCTGTTCTCTATGCATAAGCCAGATTGATCTTTTCAGAATGTAAATATAAGCATGTCATTCCATGCTGGAAAGAACTGTCTCTCCACTGATTTTTTTTTTTTTTTTTTTTTTTAAGAAGACTATAGTCCTGACCAACCCTGGAAATATCTCCAGCCTCATCCTTCACCAAGCTTCTTTCTTACATGAGCCACCCACTAGCCTGGGTGCACTTTGCTTCCACCCCTTCATAGGGCCTTTGTACTTTTTACCCTGTTGGTCTTTTCTGTTTCCCCCAACAAACTGTAGATGAATTCTAAAAGGTCAAAGACCTTGGGGCTCTCTTCCCTCACTTTCTGTATGTCTCCTTCCCTCTCTCTCACTCACTTTTTTCCCCTGACTGTTGTATCTCCAGAGCCCAGAACAATATCTAGCACATACCAGTCACTCAGTAAACTCAGTTGTAGACTAAAGTTCCAAGTTATATAATTAAGAGAACATTCAAGGTTCAGAACACTGTATATTAATAAGTCAGAAAAGTTATAGGTAAATGGGAGAGATGGTTAATTGTGTTTTTATTCAGAGAAAAATATCACAAATCTCAACATGTTATGAAAAGGACATTTTATTTTTTTCTGTATGGTTTTAGAAAGTGTATTATATTTTATTTAAGAATGTTTAATTTTTTAATTTATAAAAACAATAATGCTCAACTTTGGTTTGCTAGCATGATTTATCATCTATAATTATATAAAAAGAATTTGTGAAATTGCAGTAAAATTCCCAAGCAAATGTGTTTATTTGATGTGAACATAGGTTATAATAAAATAGATAGAAAACAGTAAATATTAACAAAGATATGTAAGAGCTAGAACCCTCATTCACTGGTGATGAGAATATAAAATGGTGCAGCTATTCTAGAAAATAATTTGGCAGCTGCTTAGTAAGTTAAGTGTACATTTGTCAAATAATAGTTTCTTAGAAAGTTAAATGCATATTTGTCAAATAAGTAGCGCCACTCTTAACTACCAAAGAGAAATAAAAACATATATCCAAACAGAGACTTGCATGCAAATGTTCATAGCAGCATTATTTATAATATTCCAAAAGTGAAACAACCCAAATGGCCACAGACTGTTTAACAGATGTGGTATAACCACACAATGGAAACTTATTCCACAGTTAGAAGAAACGAAGTACTGATCCATGCTACTGTATGGTCCTGATGAACATTATGCTAAGTGAAAGAAGCCAGAGAATATAGACCATACATTATGTGATTTCATTTACAATAAACATCCAGAAAAATCAAATTTATAGTCATGGAAACTAGATCAGTGACTTACTGAGGCTGGGATGGGGAGTGGACACAATTTCTTTTTGGGTGATGAAAATATTCTAAAACTGGATTGTGGTGATGGTTGCACAATTCAGTCAGTTTACTAAAAACCATTGAATTTTACACTTAAGACAGGTGAATTATGGTCGGTAAATTATACCTTCCTATAGTTATTTGAAAGAAAAAAACAACGAGCAGCCAAAATTTTTGATGAGCTTGCTAATTGCACTAATTGTTTAATGTGAATTAAAAGGGAAATTGCATAAACACTTTAACATGCCATATTGCACTTAGATATTAGAAAATCAAACCAGCAGTATTTGTGTTCCACAGTCTAATTTTTAACAAAATTTTCTTGGTCATGTCATAATGTAGAACATAACTGTTTCCAAATCACTTGTTCTAACATACTAAGTGATAAGCAGTTTTCGCCTTTCACACTTTGTTAACACATTGCAAGTATGCTTGTGACTATAAATGGTTAGTATGGTATACAATAATATTTTCCCACAGTGCAACATTCATGAAGAGAATGCATGGCCACTCACAAATAATTAAGGTCTTTTTAGGACTCTTTTGTCCATAATTAAATTGCAGGTAGAGTTTGGGATAGGATGTTTTAACCCCATCAGGAAATTTAAATTATTTTACAGTATCTAGTATTTGTTCTTATTTTACATGATAGTAATCTTTGAACGAGTAGATAAGCTTGTAGGTTTACATTTTAAAGTATTTAGTTACCAACCAGAACACAAATTGTCATCATATACAAATATAGGTTCAGCATATTTTGGAAGGAATAAAATGTAAGCATAAGAAATAAGAAATAGTTCTATTCCTGCTAAGGGGAGTCTAGGTTTGCCTTAATTAGTGACTTAACAAAAAAGGTCATTTGCAGAGGACAAACAGCTGTCCTTGTCCAGATATTCCCCTTCTCCACAGAGACAGTACTGAGAGGACATAATTTTGAAGTATAGTTAGAAGAAGGAATGAATCTACTGACAAGTTGGTTTATTTATGAATTTGGTTATGAGGGAGACTATGCAGACTTTGTTCTGGGAAACCTAAAAGTGCATAGAATGTGAACATGGGTATTCACACATCAATCTAAAAACAATATGTGTTTTATATTTTTTGCAAAAAAAAAAATAGGCTTTTCCCCACATGTTCAGAATTTGATATAACTTATAATTAGGGATTTAATATTTATTTAAAATGGCAAAATATTTATGTCTGAAGGACAACAGGATAGATTTTAAAATTTTAAAAATTTGCAACCTTACAATTTGCAGTATAGGAAGTGTGCTTATTTATAAGGTTGACATATCTTCACGTATACTCCAGAGCTCTTCATTTTCAGAAATGAGATTTGCAGCCAGCACATCTGTTGTTCTTATGCAGGGGATTAAAATGAGCTATTTTTGTTGAAGTTCAGCTGCAGAGTAACAGAATGTTGAAATGGCTTGCCAAAAAATTACCTATTCCCAAGTTTGTTTCTTTATATTGAACTTTTAAACTGTTCCTTGCTTCTATACAAGAAAGCCTCATTCTTTCTTAAAACAAATTGAAGTTTTATGTGGTTTTAGGGGTTTTGTTGTCGTTGTTATACTGCAGAATTTATATGATATCTAAGGCGTCTTAGTTTAGCATTTTGAAAGTTAAATTATATCCAAGTTTGATTTCCTAGGAACAGTTTTTCACAAAAACTATAACCAACATTATTGACTCTTCCTCCTTCGAATGTCGGGTAGTTTTGTTTTCATGAAACTCTGAATTAAATCTACTGTAGCTTTCCCCTTGGAGTAGAATCATATCATTTGTGTTAGACTTTATCAAGAAGCCAGAGTGGTATTTTGTATTCCCAAAAGTTAATAAACTGTATTCATATAATCTCTGTGTGTAAGGAAAAACATACAACTTTTTCATGTATTTCTGTTGTATTTTATAGCAAATGTGAATCACTGAATTGGTCAATCCTCAGAACACTGACATTTCTCTGATTTCTTGTATCTCTCAAAACAGCAACAACAACAAAACTAAATTAAAAATATTTATTTCACGATTCATTCTGTTTTACCTATTATGTAGATATTTCACCAAAGTAAATCATAGAAAAAATCAGGATAGAGTAGAAATACCCAGTACTAACTTTCAAACTACCTGCAGTCGTAATTGGCCCTTCTGAAACTCCAAGGTACATGTTAATGTCCTGTCTTGTTAAAAATGCAAAATCCGGTTAGTGGGTCAGGGGTGGGGCTTGAGTCTGCATTTCTACCCAGCTCCAAAGTGATATAGATGCTGCTTGTCCATGAGAGGCAAGGGTCTAAATGGACTGTGCTTAATATTCAGAGAAGAGTTTGCCTGTGTATCACACATTCCATAAATTTACTAAAGCTTTTATTATCACCATAACAAAGCTGGACAATGTACAGTCACCTGCTAGAGGAGAGATCACATAATACTAACTTAACTGTAAAGAATCCATTACTATGGGCCTTACCATTATAATGAGGTCTTCCTAACTATGCTACCCATATAACTAAACCGACTGACACAGAAACGGAAATTAGATGGTTAGAACTGAATATTTATAGGCAGTTTAGACTGCTCAAATATATGTGTGTTATGGAAGAAGCATATCTTTGTTGGTTGGTTTTAATTTCCTGAACTCTTGTTCACCTAGTCAGAAAAGAAAATCTCTGTTAAGTAAAGAGGAGTCATTAATGCTGATGCCTTCAGGGACCAGTGGGGGAACATGAGTGATTGTACAGAGCTGGGACTTAGAGGGGCTGGGGCTGTGGGGTCCTGGAGAAAACACACTTCATCCCACCTGTGCCGTGTGGCATGGCAGACTTAGCATGACCAGAACTTCCAGTTTTTCAAGAAAAGCCAGAAATACAAATTTGATGTGGAATTTCCCAATTTTACAATGTTGGCTACTAATTTAAATTCTTTAAAAGCATTGTTCAGGCCAAGAAAACACATCTGTATCCCAGACACAGCCCTGAGCCACCCATTTACAATGTCTAGTGTGGAATACATTGAAGTCTTTTAAGGTACTTCTCATGATTGGAAAATTATGAATTTTTAACGTGCAACTCTCTAGCCTTTTGTCTTTGGACACTTTGGTCAGAAGAAATAGTCTCTGTTTTATGCATTTGGAGGCACTGGTATAAGATTAGTATATGATCATAAAAACTGTCTTTCTTTCTTCTCTCACATTCCAGATTACAGGACAGGCCCATGTTTCACTCAGGTCAACAACCAGATGTGCCAAGGGCAGCTGACAGGCATTGTCTGCACGAAGACTCTGTGCTGTGCCACCATTGGACGGGCGTGGGGCCATCCCTGTGAGATGTGTCCAGCCCAGCCTCAGCCCTGCCGGCGGGGTTTCATCCCCAACATCCGCACTGGAGCTTGCCAAGGTGAGTCAGCTGTCTGCCTGTGCGCACCATCGCAGATGTGCCACTGCTCTTTTTACTGGAGTTGGAGAATCTGGCACTGTGGATGATAGCTTTTAACACAATACCGATTTCCAAGAGTGGCCTCGTTAACAAGCCTGACCAGAGAAGGTTTATCTTTTAGCCACCTAATAAATAATTGTTTCAACTCTTGACATTAATGGAGAAGAGAAAGAGATGAAGAATTGCGGGAAATATAAAAATACAGTGTAAAATATCTAATATAATCAAAAGATGAACCACTTGATGGCATAACTCCTCGTTGAACTATACACGTGCAAACACCAAGGAAAAACCCATTTTCTCTCTCCTTATCTCATTCAAGTTATGATGAACGTGAACCCAGGTAACAGAGAGAAGAAAGCCACCTAATATTGGCCCTGTATCATTATTAATTGTGTCTTCAAAGACAAAGTGTGAACTCTGACCATGATTGCAGTTATTACAGAGTTTGTAACCTAGATTTGCCATAATCTCTGGGTTTTGACACTCCCTATCTACATTCATGACACCGGTTTCTATATTAGGGGCACATCAGGGCCCTGAGGATGCTACCTTAGTAGACTACACTCCAAGTAGCCAAAAATTATTACCTATTTACTGGTTAATTATTTTAATTAATTTTCAACTGCCACAATTATTACCTCTTCTTGCAACTTCTCTGATATCATATGTCTTAAATTCATTTTTAGAGCTAGGAAATGGTCTCCCTAATGAGTTCTCAAATGGCAGTTGCCTTCATATTGCATAGCAGTAAGATCACAAGAAAATAGAAATGATTTTTGTATTATTCACAGAAATCATTTTATTCACATTTGAGACTTGGGGAGTTAGGATTATTTGCTATAATTAAAACATGTATAAAGTTAGATCCAAGTCTTTCAAATTGATGTTAGTAAACTGTGTCAGAAGTGAAGATGTTATCTACTGGGCCTGTGTAAAGTTATATTGTTGAAAGCCTGTTCAGTGTCCTAAAACTCAAATGAGAATTGTAGTTTTCGTAGCACATATGTAACTTTAGTTTATTGGATAATAAAATGTGAGCATTCTGCATAATTTTGTAAATGTGTCCCTGACAGTAGCATCCACAGATTTTTGTTAGTATTGTAGTTTGATAAAAGGTAATATTTTTAAAATGGTCTGTTTCTAAAACTGTTTTGAATCAGAACTACAAGGATACCCCAGGGATGACCATATAACTCAAAAATTTAGCAACTTTATATTTAATCACATATGAAAGCTCACACATGTGAGCTGTGGACTTAGAATAGTTGTTTTAGTGATGATCACAGCTCAGGCCTTAATGATGAAGATTGAGTCAAATGCCATTTTTAATCTGGTGTTTACTATGGATAGTAAAATTTGATATGTTTTGGCATGAATATTAGTCCTGATTATATAGAGTTCCTGATGGTGCAATAATTTCTTCTGTAGGAAGATATTCTATATTATATTCTATCTAGTCTTTACTATGCTCCAATAGTTTTTACATCTTAGTATATAGATTACTATGTAATTTATAGAATGTATATAGATTATTATTAAAAATAAAATGCTCTACTATATTAATTTGCTAGTTTAATAATAACTGGATTTACTAGAGTACTACTTTTTGTTTATTCTATACTCTTTATTCCCTTCTAACATACTAACTTATTTTCTTTGTTGTTTTTCATTCTCTTTTGGCTAGAATGTAAGCTCTGACTGCGGAAATCTTTTTCACTTATTCACTGATGTCTCAGACATATAGAACAGTGTCTAATATGTAGAAGAAGCTCACCAAATGCCTTTTGAATTAATAAATGATATTAAGATTGAAATACTTCCAAAACCCACTATTTCAGAGAAAAAAACAGTTCAGGTTAAGAAAAGACTTTAACTTCAACCAAAACATTCCAAATTGCTGACTTTCCTCATGTTCTGTATTTATACTTATGCTTATTCACTTTCATACTTTGTCAGAGGTCTAGTTTTTTCCCAAACACAATTATAAAAAATGTGTCATCTGATCTCACACTTTTTGAATGTGCTTTAGGGTTTAGTAATGTCTGAAGGATTACTTATTTGATTTTGTTTATGCAGCAAAGATAAGTTTCAGGCTCCATTTGCCTAAAAATCTAAGGGATTAACACAGTAACAGGAACAAAATGAAATTTGCCACATGATTAAAATGTCTGGAAAAGCAGGTTGAAAAGTTCTGCTTTATTTCAAAATCATGGCATAGTCAGAAAGTTCTCAATTAAATACTAATCCGTAGTTCAGGCTATTTTAAGACATCTTACTGTGATTTCATTTTTCCCTTTAAATTCCTAGACTGTTTCCTGAATACTTATGCCAAATTAATTTGGAAGAGATGGGGCATCAAAAATAACATATTAAAACATGGTACATATATGTCATTTAAAAAACAATAGTGATTTTTTATAGGATGACTGAAAAGTTTTATAGAGTTAAAAATAAATTTCAACTATGTGAATGATAACTGTAAATAGCTTAATACTGGCTCTAAATCATGGTTCTTTTGAAGTTCTGAAGATAATGATATCCTGTAGCTGTTGCAATTAGTTGTGAATGAAACATGCTCTTGTAATAAATAAGATAGCTGTGGAAATTGAGGGACAACAGGAAATTAAGATAATTCTTAAATAAATTAACCTGTGAGAAATTCAGTCATTTTATTTTATTTATTTATTTTTTCTTTATTTCTTCTAAAAAAATATGAATACATGTGCAGACGCTCAGGTTTGTTGCATAAATATTTGTGTGCCATGGTGGTCTGCTGCCCCGTCCTCTAAGTTCCCTCCCCTTAGCCCTATCCCCCAACAGGCCCTGATGTATGTTGTTTCCCTGTGTCTATGTGTTTTCAATGTTCAACTTCCACTTATGAGTGAGAACATGCGGTGTTTGGTTTTCTGTTTCTGTGTTAGTTTGCTGAAGATGATAGCTTCCAGTTCATATATGTCCCTGCAAAGGACATGATCTCATTCCCTTTTATGGCTGAATAGTATTCCAGGGTATATATGTGCCACATTTTCTTTTTATACAATCTATCATTGATGGGCATTTGGGTTGGTTCCATGTCTTTGCTATTGTAAAAAGTGCTGCAGTAAACATATGTGTGCATGTGTCTTTATAGCAGAATGATTTATAATTCTTTGGGTATATACCCAGTAATGTGATCGCTGGGTCAAATGGCATTTCTGGTTCTAGATCCTTGAGGAATCGCCACACTGCCTTCCACAATGGTTGAATTAATTTACACTCCCACTAACAGTGTAAAAGTGTTTCTGCTTTTCCACAGCCTCACCAGCATTTGTTTTTTCCTGACTTTTTAATAATCGCAATTCTGACTGGCATGAGATGGTATCTCATTGTGGTTTTGATTTGCATTTCTCTGATGATCAGTGATGTTCAGCTTTTTTTCATATTTTTTTGGCCACATAAATGCTTTCTTTTGAGAAGTGTCTGTTCAGATCCTTCACCCACTTTTTGATGAGGTTGGTTTCTTTTTTCTTGTAAATAAGGTTAAGTTCCTTATAAATTCTGGATACTAGACCTTTATCAGATGGGTAGATTGCAAAAATGTTCTCCCATTCTGTAGGTTACCAGTTCACTCTGATAATTTTTTTTTTTTTTTTTTTTGCTATGTAGAAGCTTTTTATTTTAATTAGATCTCACTTGTCAATTGGCATTTTTGTCATGAAGTCTCTGCCCATGCCTATGTCCTGAATGGTATTACTGAGGTTTTCTTCTAGGGTCATTATGGTTTTGGGTTTTACATTTAAGTCTTTATCTTGAGTTAAGTGTTGTATAAGGTGTAAGGAAGGGGACTAGTTTCAATTTTCTGCATATGGCTAGCGATTTTTCCCATCACCATTTACTGAATAGAAGATCCTTTCCCCATTGCTTGTTTTTGTTAAGTTTGTTGAAGATTAGATGGTTGTAGATGTGTGGTGTTATTTCTGAGGTCTCTGTTTTGCTTCATTGGTCTATATGTCTGTTTGGTTCCAGTACCATGCTGTTTTGATTACTGTGGCCTTGTAGTATAGTTTGGAAGTCAGGTAGCATGATGCATCTAGCTTTGTTCTTTTTGCTTGGGATTGTCTTGGTTATATGGGGTCTTGTTTTATTCCACATGAAATTTAAAATAGCTTTTTCTAATTCTGTGAATAATGTCAATGGTAATTTGATGGGAATAGCAATGAATCTGTAAATTACTTTGGGCAGTATGGCCATTTTCATGATATTAATTCTTTCCATCCATGAAAATGGAATGTTTTTCCATTTGTTTATGTCCTCTCTTACTTCCTTGAGCAGTGGTTTGTAGTCCTCCTTGAAGAGATCCATCACATCCCGTGTTAGGTTCTCCTTGAAGAGATCCATCGCATCCCTTGTTAAAATTCTGAGGTATTTTATTCTCTTTGTATTGATTCTGAATGGGAATGAATTCGTGATTTAGCTCTCTTCTTTCCTATTTTTGGTGTAAAGGAATGCTTGTGATTTTTGCACATTGATTTTGTATTCTGAGACTTTGCTGAAGTTGCTTATGAGTTCCAGAAGTTTTTGGGCTGAGATGATGGGATTTTCTAAATATAAAATCATGCCATCTTCAAACAGAGGCAACTTGACTTTCTTTCTTTCTGCTTGAATCCTCTTTATTTCTTTATCTTGCCTAATTGCCCTGGCCAAAACTTCCAATACTATGTTGAATAGGAGTGTGAGAGAGGGCATCCTTGCCTTGTACCAGTTTTCAAAAAGAATGCTTCCAGCTTTTGCCCATTCACTATGATAATGGCTTTGAGTTTGCCATAAATAGCTCTTATTATTTTGAGATATGTTCCGTCAATACCTAGTTTGTTGAGAGTGTTTAACATGAAGGGACATTGAATTTTATTGAAGGCCTTTTCTGCATCTATTGAGATAATCATGTGGTTTTTATCTTTGGTTCTGTTTATGTGATGGATTATGTTTATTGATTTGTGTATATTGAACCATTGAACCAGCGTTACATTCTGGGGATGAAGCTGACTTGATGGTGGTGGATAAGTTTTTTGATGTCCTGCTGGATTCAGTTTGCTAGTATTTTATTGAGGATTTTCGCCTCAATGTTCATCAGGGATATTGGCCTGAAGTTTTCTTTTTTTGTTGTGTCTCTGCCAGGTTTGTGTATCAGGATGATGCTGGCTTCATGAAATGAGTTAGGGAGGAGTCTTTTCTTTTCAACTGTTTGGAATAGTTTCAGAAGGAATGGTACCAGCCTTTCTTTGTACCTCTTGTAGAATTCAACTGTGAATCTGTCTGGTCCTGGGCTTTTCTTGGTTGGTAGGCTACTAATTACTGCCTCGATTTCAGAGCTTGTTGCTGGTCTATTCAGGGATTCAACTTCTTTCTGGTTTAGTCTTGGTAAAGTATATGTGTCCAAGAATTTATCCATTTCTACTAGATTTTCTAGTTTATTTATGTAGAGGTGTTTATAAGTATTCTCTGATGATAGTTTGTATTTCTGTAGGGTAAGTGGTGGTATTCCCTGTATCATTTTTTGTTGTGTCTATTTGATTCTTCCCTCTCTTCTTCTTCATTAGTCTAGTTAGTGGTCTATCTATTTTGTTAATGTTTTCAAAACATAGGATTCTGGCTTTGTTGATTTCTTTGGAGGGGTTTTCTTGTCTCTAGCTCCTTCAATTCTTCTCTGACCTTAGTTATTTATTGTCTTCTGCTACCTTATGAATTAGTTTGTTCTTGCCTCTCTAGCTCTTTTAATTGTAATGTTAGGTGTCAATTTGAGACCTTTCTAGCTTTCTGATGTGGGCATTTAGTGCTATAAATTTCCCTCTTAACATTGCTTTAGCTGTGTCCCAGAGATTCTGGTACTTTGTCTCTTTGTTCTCATTAGTTTCAAAGAACTTCTTGATTGCTGCCTTAATTTCATTATTTACCTAGGAGTCATTGAGGAGCAGGTTGTTCAACTTCCATGAAATTGTTTGGTTTTGACAGAGTTTCTTAATCTTGAGTTCTAATTTGATTGCACTGTGGTCTGAGAGACTGTTTGTTATGATTTCAGTTCTTTTGCATTTGCTGAGGAGTGTTTTACTTCTAATTATGTGATCAATTTTAGAAGAAGTGGCACTGAGAAGAATGTGTATTCTGTTGATTTGGGGTAGAGAGTTCTGTAGGCATCTACTAGGTCCACTTGATCCAGAGCTGAGTTTGAGTCCTGAATATCCTTGTTAATTTTCTGTCTCATTGATCTGTCTGATACTGACAGTGGATGTTAAAGTTTCCCACTATTACTGTGTGGAGGTCTAAGTCTCTTTGTAGGTCTCTAATAACTTGTTTTATGAATCTGGGTGCTTCTGTATTGGGTTCATATATATTTAGAAGACTTAGTTCTTCTTGTTGTTTCCTTTACCATTATGTAATGGCCTTTTTTGTCTTTTTGAACTTTGCTGCTTTAAAATCTGCTTTGTCAGAGACTAGAATTGCAAGCCCTGCTTTTTTTTTTTTTTTTTTTTTTGCTTTCCATTTGTTTGGTAAATTTTCCTCCATTCCTCTATTTTGAGCCTGTGTGTGTCTTTGCAGGTTAGATGGGTGTCCTCAGTACAGCACACCCACAATGATGGGTCGTGACAGCTTATCCAGTTTGCCAATGTGTCTCTTTTATTTGAGGCATTTAGCCCCTTTACATTTAAGATTAGTATTGTCATGTGAATTGGATCCTGTCATCATGATGCTATTTGGTTATTTTGCACACTAGTTCATGCAGTTTCTTCAGAGCTACATTGGTCTTTATATTTTGGTGTGTTTTTGCTGTGGCAGGTATTGCTTTTCCCTTTGCATATTTAGTGCTTTTTTTAGGAGCTCCTGCGAAGCAGGCCTGGTGATAATGAAAGCCCTCAGCAATTGCTTTTCTGAAAAATATTTTATTTCTCCTTTGCTTATGAAGCTTAGTTTGGCTGGACATGAAATTCTGTGTTGAAAATCCTTTTATTGAAGAATATTGAATATTGGCCCTTAATCTCTTCTGGCATGTAGAGTTTCTGCTGAGAGGTCCACTGTTAGTCTGATGGGCTTCCCTTTGTAGTTGACCTGGCCTTTCTCTCTGGCTGAACTTAACAGTTAGTCCACCATTTTGACCTTGGAGAATCTAATGATTCTGTGTCTTGGAGTTGATCTTCTCATGGAGTATCTTAATGGTGTTCTCTGTATTTCCTGAATTTGCATGTTGGCCTTTCTTGCTAGGTTGGGGAAGTTCTCCTGGATAATAACCTGAAGTATGTTTTCCAGCTTGTTTCCATTCCCCGTGTCTCTTCCTAGTACTCCAATCAGTTGTAAGTTTGGTCTTTTTATGAAGTCTCATGTTTCTTAGAGACTTTACACATTCCTTTTCATTCTTTTTTCTCTATTCTTGTCTGCATGTCTTATTTCAGTAAGGTGGTCTTCAAACTGATACCGTTTCTTCCACTTGGTTTATTCAGCTGTTGATACTTGTGTATGCTTCATGAAGTTCTCATGCTGTGTTTTTTAGCTCCCCCAGGTAGTTTATTGTCCTCTCTAAACTGGTTATTCTACTTAGCAATTCCTCTAACCTTTTATCAAGATTCTTAGCTTCTTTGCATTGAGTTAATACATGCTCCCTTAGCTCATCATAGTTTTTTATTACCCATCTTCTGAAGCCTACTTCTGTCAGTTCATCTATCTGATCCTCCATCCAGTTGTGCACCACTGATGGACAGATGTTGCAATCATTTGGAGGAAAAGAGGCACTCTGGCCTTTTGGGTTTTCAGCATTTTTTCATTGATTCTTTCTCATCTTTGTGAGTTTGTCTAGTTTCGGTCTTTGAGGCTGCTGACCCTTGGATGGGGTTTTTATGAAGGCCTTTTTGTTGTTGATGATGCTGTTCTTGTCACTTTCTGCTTGTTTGTTTTTCTTTCAGTAGTTAGGCCCCTCTTCTGTAGGGCTGCTGCAGTTTGCTGGGGGTTCACTTCAGGCCTTATTCATCTGATTCACTCCTGTTCCTGGAGGTGTCACTCAGGGAGTCAGAAGAGGAGCACAGATGGCTGCCTGCTCCTTCTCGGACCTTTCTGTCCTTGAGGGACACCAACCTGATGCCAATAGGATCACTCCTTTACCCAGTTGGAGGGCACTGGGAGCAGGATCCCTTTAACGAAGCACTTTGTCCTTTGGTGGAGTGTGTTTTGCTGGGGGGATCCCCCTGGTCTGGGCTGCCTAGATTCCTCAGAACTACCTGGAGTAGAGGCTAAGACTACTGGTCCCCAGAGTTGCAGCCACCCCTCCCCTTAGGGGCTCAGGCCCAGGGAGATCCAAACTGGGACCCTGAGCCTCTGGCTGGAGTTATTGGAGATCCTACAAGGAAGTCCCGCCCACTGAGGAAGGATGGGTTGGGTTAGACCTGAAGAGGCACTCTGGCGGCAGACTGACACAGCCGGCGTGTTGGGCTGTGGGGACAAGTTTTGGGACCAAGCCGTCCAGCCTTCCTGGCTCCAGCAGGGGAAAAGCACAGCCTGGAGCTACGGAAATGGGTGCAGCCTTTCCCCCTGCTTAGGGAGCTTAGTGTGTTCAGCAGTTGCCAGTCCCCGTGATGGTTGCTGCCCCTCCCACAAGGAGCTCAAAGGCTTAGACAGCAGACAGCGGCAGTTGATGCTGGTCACCCCAACTCCCGGGAGCTCGGTAAGCTTAAGCAAATTCCTGTTGAGAGGCTGTAAGAATCTGGGGTTCTGGGGTTGGGACACTAGACCCCTGTGACATGGGCTCGTGAGTGGGATCCTCTGATCCATCAGTTGCACAGTTCCTAGAAAAAACACAGTTTCCCTGGCTGGGTAGCAGGCTCACTCACCGCCTCCCTTGGCTGGGGAAAGGGGTTCCTGTTCCCCATGTGGCTCCCAGGTCAGCCCGGCACCACACTGTACTTCCTTCTCTCCGTGGCTTACGCCAGCCTTCTAGTCAATTTTGATGAGAGAACCTGGATACCTTGGTTGCCAGTGCACACGTTTAGTATGTTTTTTTCCATGGGCGCCTCTTAGAAGCACTGTTTCTAATCGGCCATCTTGGCCCCGCAAACATTTTATTTTAACTATTGCCAGGATAACATTCTGGACTTAAGCAGTGTCAGAAAGGTGTACTCTCCTAGGGTGCTATGAAATGAGTCATATCAATTCTTGATGGCTTTAATATTGAGAGCCATTTGAGTTTTAGCCCTTGTGCTTAAACTGCATTTAATCTTGGGCTTTCTTCCTTTTTATTACATACTAAAAGACCAAAGTTAACTCACATAGAACTTAAAATGTAAGCTATCATAAAACGAGTAAATTAAAAATGTTGAAAGTGTCATTAAGCCCTTTTCTAATAATATTTATGAACTTTAAATATGTCATAAATTGCTATGTGCATATGATGTATAATTTTCTTACAAATAGTTTCTCTTTTTTTGTCTTTAGTCTCATGAACCTACTCTAGGAGTGATATTGTGTTTAAGATTAGTACTTGGCTTTGGATATTTTAAGTTTTAAAATGAATAGGGTACTTCTAAAATTTTAAAAAATATATTAAAATTAGGCTGGTATAATTATTAATTTGTGATTTTCAGGGATTAGGCTTTTAAACTCTACAAATGCTTCAAAACTGAAGATGTAGCAGAAGAAAATTGCATGTTAAATTTCATCTCTTGTTTCCTCATTCATGATAGTAACGTTGATGCTAAGCCTCTGCTCCATTCCAGATAACGTGAAATGCACAGGAATTCACATATTTGACACAGGCCGTAGGTAGGACACAGGATAAGGTCATGAATAAAGAAATAGCAATATGGACCCTAAATCAGTTTCTGCAAAACAAATGCTCGTGTGTGTTCTTTTTATATGGTGTTAGTGTACCACAAACGTAATTTCTTTGGTCTGACTGCACGTGAAAAGAGTAGAGGAATTTAATCTCAGCTGAAATCAGATGTTGCTAGCACCTCAGTTGTTGAATGAGCAGAAGATGCCCTGAGTAGAAAGTTATTTCTAAGCCTTCTACATAGCCAAAGTAAAAAGGAAATTTGGCTATCATCCAATTTATTTGATTAGAATAAATTATTAAAGATAGGCTTATAACCAAAATAAATTCATCCTGGTTGCCTACATTAACGAAGTTAACAAGATCATTATAAAGTCTAGCTTTAATTCATGCTGTATCAACACCAACTATTCCTATACAATTAAAAACTTTACTTAAAGCAAACTCAATTATAGAAACTCCCATTTAAAGACAGGAGAATATTTCCCTTCTTCTAACCCCACAGAAAACTAACATAGAAATGAATAATAGGGAACAACACATCATTCTAAAATAAGATCCTGTAACAAAAGCAGTGATGAACACATGCAGCTGTTGGGAAGTCACTGGGACAGGGAGAGTTTTCTAAGCATTTACTATGAGTATTGTAATCATCCTGAAAGGTGTTTGAGCCTACTAAAAACAGAGAGCTAGGGCTGTGGATGTTCTGTTGGAGAGGAAGAGATGTTCCCCTACGAGACAGATTTACTTCAGACCTAGGGTTCTGGATGTTCTAGTGGAGAGGAGGTGTTCCTATAGGAGACAGATCTGCTTCAGACCCTCACAGTAACAGAGGGTAATGGAAGGCGAAACTGTGGAGACAAGCCGTTTCTGAGTCTTCTTCATCCAGTCTTCCAGCCCAGAAAAACTCCTGGAGGTACAGGAGAGTGGAAGGACGAAGAGGAAGTATGGACCACTAGCAAGCAATCTGTAACTAAAAGGGTCACGCCAGCTGAAAAGTTGAAAATTGATGCTCAAGGGAAGAAGAAGATTAGGGGAGGAGTTTGGTGACAAACTGTTTCAGGACTATCTATCCCTTGTAGAAGTTTCAAACCAACCCATTTCCTTTGAGCCTTCCCCACTTTGCATTTCAGCAGGAAATGGCTGCATTGAGAGATGAATAATAAAGAGAAAAGCCTGCATATAAAAACTGAAAAGAAAAAAATAATAAGCAAAAGGCAGATACGAACATGTTTCAAAGAATTACTACCCAAGTAAATGCAAAGTTCTCTCTTATCTCAAGGAAATTAAAAACAATGATACTCTGTGGAGCATCAGTTATAGGGCGGTCAGAGTGGAAGCCAAGAAGCCAGTTATAAATTTCCTGCAGTAGTCCAGGCGCTATGACGGAGGCTGAGACCGGGTAGTGACAGAGGAAAGGTTTGAGATATTCTTGGAAAGTAAGCAGCTGTTGCTGATGAAGTGATTTGAAATAAGTGAGATGAACATGCCAAGTTTCTCTCTTAGGCTTCTGACTTTAACAGCTGGAACATGATGGTGACATTTATTGAGATAAGATCGAGATAGAACCATGTTCTGTTCTTCTTATTGCAATTTCAGGGTCCTGCATTTATCAAATTACCAATATTTACTTGTTTTGATGATCATTTTAATATTTGAATTTTGTGTCATACATGAGTAGATATTCAGCCTGCATCAAACCATATTAAATGATTGCCAGGGCACCCCATATTCTTCAGATTCCAAATAGAAATAGACTTATTCTTCAGTTGCTCTCCTTAGACATTTGTTTTCATAGAAATAAAATATATGTGAACACCTACAGAGTATAGAAATAAGAATTTCTGTTTAATAGTGGAAATAATAGACACTGGACACTCCAAAAGTAGGGAGACTGAGAGATGAGGACTGAAAAATTACCTATTGAGTACCTATTGAGTTTTCAATTTAGATAATGGGTTCACTAGAAGCCCAAACCTTACCATTATGCAATATATTCATTTAACAAACCCGCACCTGTATCCCCTGAAACTATAAAAATCAAAAAGAAAAAACAAATTCAGTGTATAAAAATTAAAATTAGAAAGAGATCTAATTTGGTAACACAAAAAGTTAAAAAACACACTATGAAATATAGTAGTAATTTCTATGTCCCCTGGTTCCTACACATATAAATTAAATAAACCATTTTTATATACCTATAATACTGCACATATTTTCCATATTTGGGTATGAACTAAAAATAATATATCATCTAATACTAATTTATGTAATAAAATAAACTTAATTTTTTAGAAGAAGTTTACTTGGAGAATTTGGAGAATAAATGAGGTTATAAACTAGAATTATTGCTGCTTTGTAACATTATTTTTAACCTTAATAGACATGGACTGATGTTATTGCACAAGGTGTAAGTTTCAAAAGATATAATAGTGTTCTATAAAATTGTTACATGTGATTTGGGGTAATTGAAAATTTAAAGAAATAAGTTTCTGCCTGAATCGAAGGAATGAACAAAGATACATCTGTACAATCAGGTCATTGAAGTCATCAGTCATTTGTAGTTGCTTGTGATAGGACTTTGCAGATGTAGAAATTCTTGCATTGTTTGAAGGCTTGAGGCTTGCTTTTTTCTATTTATAAAGAGCACATCTTGGTCCAAATTGGTTATTTCTATACAATTTCTTTTAAATTTTCTTTTTTAACTGCTAACTTGATCTACCTAAAAGAAATTAATTCTATATAACTGCAGAGTCTAAGAGACTTCAAAAATAAAGGTTTCTTTCTCCTTCAAAAAAAAAAAAAATACTTTTTAGGCAGTTACAAAATAAATCCTATGGTGTTTGGATTGTTTTTCTATTTGAAAAATTACTGACTCTACTACAGTCTATATGCAGTATACAATTTTACAAATAGTATTAAGGAATTTATAGACTTGAACTCATTTTTCAGCTTATACCATAGTATTTTTTTCTCTGATTTCTATGCCAGGAAAATGAATTTCTAGAGCTGTTTTATACTACACTGTAATGAGCATGGGAGTTTAAATATAAACATTTTAAACTAAACATTAAATATTAAATATAAACATTTAAAAATAATGACGTTTAAGGCCAGGCGTGGTGGCTCATGCCTGTAATCTCAGCACTTCTGGAGGTCAGCATGGGTGGATCAGCTAAGGTCAGGAGTTCGAGACCAGGCTGACCAACATGGTGAAACCCTTCAACATAGTGAAGCCACCTTGTTTTAAAGACTAAAAATATAGCATTAGACGAGTGAGGTGGCTCATTTCTGTAATCCCAGCTACTTGGGAGGCTGAGGCAAGGGAATTGCTTGAACCCAGGAGGTGGAGGTTACAGTGAACCGAGATCACGCCATTGTGCTCCATACTGGGCAACAAGAGTGAAACTCTGTCTCAAAATAATAATAATAATGAAATTTAAAATGTGCTGAATTAGAATGCTCAATATATAGACTTCTTGCCATATATTTTATTCTAGCTGGTTTTTGTTTGCATCATAATAAGACACTGAAATCTACTTTAATTCAGTACAAAAATACTTTGGACTATTGTAATTAGTTTAATAGATATAGCTAATAGGAGGAAGAAATAATGAGGATACAGGCTTTTTTTGTAGGCTTGAATTCACCAATTTACACACTGAGATATATAGAATGTTTGAGCTTACCAAAATATAATAGAGCAGATTGATGTGTACTGACACAAAGATGTGTTCCCCAATTATTTTATAATGAAGAAAAACAAGATGCAGAAAAACACATAGAGTATGATTTCATTCTTGTTAAATAGACAGACCGCCATTCTGAATATGTGTGTGAATAAAAGTCCAGAAAAACAAGACTGCAAATTTATATCAATAGTTATTTCTTTAATTTTATGTTTTCTGTATCTTTAATGTTTGTTGCAATGAGATATGTTTTTTTTGTAATTAAGTATATAGCATTAATAAATCTATTATGTAAACTTGTAAGTTTGAATGGATTGTAAGAAATTTGTCTAAACTTACATATTTATTTTTAGATCCAGTGTTTATTATAAAAATTGACTGAATTTTTTAACTTATGTTTCCAAAAGCCAGTTTTTGTAGTAATTGATTATGGCTGTTGTTTGTTTTGTATTTTATTATCATTATTTTCTTGATTCCATTTACTTTGGGTTTAATTTACTCTTCTTTTTAGATCACTGATTTAAGAAGTTTCTCTTTTTGTCCTTTAAGCATTATAATGCTATACATTTACCTCTAAGCACCACTTTAACTGTGTCCTACAACTTATGATATGGTGTAACTTCATTTTAAGTTAATTCAAAATATGTTCTAATTTTCTGTGTGATTTCTTCTTTAACCTGTGCTTTATTTCAAAGTATATTGTTTAAATTTCAAATATTTGAGGTTCCACATGTTTTCCCTTATTACTTTCTAGTTTAACTCTGTTATGTTTAGAGAACATACATTGTATTATTTTAACTTTCTTTTGTATTTAATGAACCTTTTACATGGCCTCAGCATGTAGTCCTTCTTGGTAAATATTCTGTGTGCACTTGATAAAAATTTGTGTTCTGCTTAAGTGGGGTGGAGCAGTCTATAAATGTCAATTAGGACAAGTTGGTTGAAAGTATGGATCAAGTCTAATATATCTCTGATGATTTTCAGTCTCTTACTGTTTTAGTTAGTAAGAGAAGAATGTGGAAATTTCCATATACTTGCAGGTTATCTGTTTCTCTTTTCTCTATGTGCTGAAATTACCCTTGCTCCAGGTGTTTAATGCTTTATAGTCTTGCAAACACTGTAAGCATTATTGTGTCTTCTTGATGAATTGACCCCTTTGTCATTATGCGATGTCCATTTTTATCCACAAACAACATTACTTGTTCTGATGAATGCTGTTTAGAGTATTAATTTAGCCATTCCAGATTTTTTTTGGATTGTGATCTCAGTATATCTTTTTCATCCCTTTACTTTTTCAGATGTCAAAGTAGTTTTCTTGTAGGCAACTTAAAATTGGGTCTTGCTTTTAAAAAATCTGACAATCAGACTTTTTAATTAGATCTTTTCCTACCATGGACCTCTCATATAATTATCAATTTTACTGTGTTTAAATCTGTTATTTTACTATTTTGTGTCTGTCTCACCTATTCTTTGTGACTCTTTTTCTCTTTGCTTGACTCTTAGATTAATAGTGTATATTCTTGTATTGCAGTTTATCTCCATAATTGGATTATTAGCTATATTTCTGTTTATTTTTTAGTGTTTAAACATATTTAACTTACTACAGTGTATTTTCAAATAATATAATGCCACTTCACTTATAATGTAATAACTTTACAATGGTTTCATTTACCTCTTTGATTTTTCATGCTATTGTTATACTTTTTACTTCTGTGTGTTATAACATCTAACATACATTATTGTTGTTGTTGCTTTGAAAAATAAATCCTGTTTGGATTAATTTAAAAATTTTTAAATGTATTTTATATTCATCAACATACTACTATTTCTACTGTTTTTCATTTTTTTGTGTGTAGATTAGAATTTTAATTTCACTTTTATTTTTCCTGAAGAACTTCCTTTTACATTTAAAGTCTGAAAATTCTTAATTAAGCCTTCATGAATTTTATTATGTCAGTGTTTCTACATGGATAAAATTAATAGGCAATTTAAAGGATAGGATGATGATTTCAATGTCTAAAACTGAAATTTTAAATTTAGAGTAAGGACAATTCCAGTATACCAGTGTTTAAGGAATATAGACAACTTTCACATGAGGAAATAAAAAAGCTAATAATCAGGAGCTAGTAATTAGAGAATAATATTCCTTTACAATTATTAGGCTAAAGAAAATAAGGATGTTGGATAGTAATATCATGTATAGGCAAGAAAGAAGAAATATAGGAATCTTCATAAACAGTAGAGATGTGTAGACTGCTAGTAATGTGAAGACTCCTGCAGGCATTCTGAAGAACCACTGGACACTATTTATTCATATTAGTCACATGTATACCCTATGATCTACTAATTGTGTTCTGGGTCTACAGCTAAGTGATAGTCTCTTTGAGTCCTCAAGGTCCACAGTCATTCAACTCCACAAAGAAATGTACTGGAGACATTCACTGTACCATTCACTGAGATATTGAGAAGTTAGAGATAACCAAGTGCCCATGATCAGGAGAGGAAACATATTAAGAAGTGTTCTGCAGCCAACTGAAGCAACAGATTGTTCACATAACAGTATGGACAGTTCTTAAAAAAAAATTCTAAAAGGAATAACAAAAGTCAAACTAAGATATATAACATGATACATTTACATAAATTAAGACATATTAATACAAAGGGGTTTCACTTCTCTGAACCCAGTCTCTTGAGAACAACTGAGTTTCTTCTATATAGTAAAAATATATAGAGAGATATTCTTAAAATCAATGTTATCTATGTTAAAAATATTTTCTCCTTACAGATGTTGATGAATGCCAGGCTATCCCAGGGATATGCCAAGGAGGAAACTGTATCAATACCGTGGGCTCTTTTGAATGCAGATGCCCTGCTGGTCACAAGCAGAGTGAAACTACTCAGAAATGTGAAGGTGAGTCTCTCTACTTTGGGAAACATGCTTAATTGTTGACTGAATGCAAGAAAAACACAAGTTCATTTGACATTTTGAAGACTATTGGTCACAATTAAAACTCTTTATCTACTATAAAAGCATAGGCTTAACCCTAGAGTAGTTTTGTATTTGTTTGTGTATTGTAGCCTTAATGCTTTTAATCTGAAAAGAGTCAATGAGCATTTATTTCTGTCTAGTTTGTTATCTCAGTTGTGTTGCAGTGGGAATGGGAGTAATCCAGCCATTTGTTTCTCCTTAATAAAGTAGTTTTCCACTTCACTTATATAAAGTTATGCCAAAAACTAAAATTGAGATGCTGATAAGAAGTCCAAGTGAAATATAGTATCATGTGTAAATGATGTGTTAGTAGCTGGCACCATGTCACATATTTTAAAATAAAATATTCTAATTGGTATACTGAATATTGTTTGACCACCAAATTTTTAAAAATAGATTACTGAATCAGGAAGGGTTTGGAAATTACCACTACAAATATCCTAATAAAGAATAGCTTGCTCAAATAAAGATAACAAAAAACCTAATGCTTTTCTGCAATATTACATATGGATTATAATATTGAAATGTAAGTTCCATTAGCAATCCTCAAATAGAATACATTTATTTATTACATATATATCTGTGATCAAGACCTATATCATTATTACAAAATTCAAGAAGTTTCTAAGTACATGTTAGCTTCAATGATCATGGATATTTAGAATAATTTTGATGATTCTAGTAGTTTAGATATAATGTGTATCTTTTCAGTAGTGTTACTTAAATACATTTTTTAAAAATCTAAGGCAGTTTTCTAAAGGCAATAAGGTATAACTGTTCTCGTTTTTTGTGACATAAACATTATTGTCAATTCAAATTAAGTCTTTTGCCCTTTCTCTTTCCAAAAGTAGTTTGAGTTATTTTTTGTTGATTGGTTGTAAACAGCTGTGTTCCTCTTTGTAAAAAACAAAATGGGAAGAGAGAAAATCTAAAGTTTGATTATAGAAGATAAACAGTAATATGAACTGTATTATTTGATAGGAGGTAGGATGTGGGTACATAATGCCATTGCTTCAATGCCAGAAATCATAATATTATAAATCCTTGGGAAATGTATTATCTTATGTTTTTTCATTTGCCCTGGCTCATGTATACTTAGCTCCAAATTAATTTTTATAGTTATATACATTTTACATAATTACAAATTAATTTTATTCTCCAAGAAGAAAGTTTAAAAAAATGTAGTTGATTATTTTAAGGACCAAATAAATTCTCCATGAAATTGTTTACAAGAATGCCCAAGTATCTTATGATACTTGAATCCACTGTTGATAGTCAAAGTCAGCCTGTAGTGGAAAAGTGTAACACTTGCAAGATGTGAAAAAATATCTGAATTACCTGAAGAAGCACAAACCTTAGACCAAAAACTCAGGGAGCTGCAGAAATTCTAGGTTGTGCTGCTTTTTCCTGGCCACTTTTTGTATTTTTCCTCCTGGCTTTTTTTTTTAACTTGATTGTGTTGCTTAAACTTTTGTCACTTCCTTTTACTTTTTATTAATATCTAAACTAGATGTACTTGGGAACAAAGTTTGATTATAGATGAGAAGGCACAGCCACTGACTGATTATAGTAGTTGTGACATTTCTAATGCACAACAAACAATTTATTTCTTTTTAGCTAAAAATGGAATGTGGCTTTCCTACATGACATTTTATCAAAGCAACATACAGACCCAAGCCAGAAATAGGAGAAAGACAGTGCATGTCTTTATTCACCACTTGCCTGTGTTCTTTAGGAAAGAGGAATATTGATCGCATGTAGGCACCACCCAAAGCCCTGAATCCAGTCCTGCCTCTTTTTACTTCCTGCCCAGGCAGCCAAATCCATTTAACCATTGCCCAGAAATAATTATGTGATTTAGTATTTGGGATTGGTGGGGAATAGCAGAATTGGAAGAAGTAGTGATTAGAATTTGAAGTATGAAGGTTTTATGAAGGCTTTACTTGTGTATAAGTCATATTTATTTAAATACGTCTTAAAAGTGGCTATCTTCAGTTTATTTGGGTAATATTGTTTCTTTATATGCAAGAAAAAGTAGTATTTGCTTATATAAATTAATGTAATTTATAAAAAAACTATAAACAGTTGCTACACTTAGTGACAGGTTTTGAATTGTAGTCAGTTTTTTGTATAATGTAGTATCTGTAAAAAATCTTGCCATAAATGTAATGTTTGCTCTAAATAAAAATATAACTATAGCAATTATTTTTGATCAACTATCAAAGGTAAAATACTTTAATTTCTTATGTGAATTACAGTGTGAATATAAAACATAGTAGTATTGGCAGATTTATTTTAAGAAGATGCCCTTCCTGTTTTTACTGTAGCACATTTTATATTTCTGTTCATACAGCAATGAAATTCTCTAAAAGAAACCTTTTTTCGGTCTTTAAGTTGCTAGGTCTGTTGAGAAATAAGAAAAATTAGTCCAGTATTTTGGGTCTGAGCGATTAGGAAAATGGTGATATCCTTAACTGCAATTAGCTTATTAATCTTTAAACATTATGTTATTGACATTTTGTGTGTGTGTTTGTTAATTCTCACTCCAACCCTTGAATAAGATCCTTGAGGACAGAGACTCTGTCTTTAGTTCTGTATCCCAGAGGCTAGAACAGTTTCTGTTATTTAGTAGGCTCCTAACAAATATATGTTGATTAATTGGTAGTAGGATATATAATAAGTTAATGTATTAGACTTGGGCTGAAAGTCCAAAAAGAAGGTAAAATGTGGGCCCAGAATTAAAACTGAGTTTGGAAAGAAGCTACTGGTCTTCCCCAAAGAAATTTTTGCTTCATTTTACCATTTTTCATTTTGTGAATAATTTCATTTTGCTTTGGTGGCCTTTGAGAGACCAAGAGCACGTAAATATTAAATGCAGTTTGAAATGTTTAGATTTTCTGTGTCCTTGTTCCTCTTCGGTCATCTGCAGGCAATGCTTCTGAGGTCAGGGACCTTTGCATTTTAGCTAAAAGAAAGAAATGTCTTCTGTTCATTTACTGGGATGCTTTCTTAACAGAAATCTTATTATGAAAGGCTTGTTCTGCCAAAAAATTAAGTTTGAGCATATATAGTTTTTATTAAAAATGTTTTAAATGGTGGGGGCGGAATTCATCTCCTAACAACGTTTGAAACATATCTGTCACTGTCTATCATGGAGGCTTATGTTGTGAGACTCTCCTGCAACTCTTTCTTTCCCTCATATTCAGATATAGACTACTAGGTAAGCTGTAAATCTGAGCTCAAAGCAGAAAGAAATACACACTTCTCCCTTTTCCTTCCTCTGTGTGTATGTATGTGTGTATGTGTGTATGTGGTGTGTTTGTGTGTGTGTGTCTGTTTTAAGGAGAACCAATTAGGGTCCTGAATCTCAAATTTGGGACGTTTGTTCAATTAGCGTCCCGAATCTCAAAATACCTCTCATAGTGCTCACTGAAGCCATGTTTTGTTTCTGCTGTGCCAGCTTGGTTCCCAAATCTAACTTCCTAATTCTTTCATACAGTGGGTAAAATGATTTCTTTGGTAGAGTAAACCGTTTCTTTACATGCAAAGAGAAGGTTGTTTCAGTTAACTTTCTCTGTTCAAACATCCATTAATTTAAATAAAGAAGGGAAGCAGAACACATCAATATAATATGAAATGGTACATTAGAAGACTGCTCAGCATGTTTTTTTTTTTTTTACAATAAAATATTTTCATTTGAATTTCAGTCCATGTGGATAAAGCATAAGCAGGAGCCAGATGTCCTCGCGTGATCCCCCCTTCCAGACTATACCTTCGTTAACATTCCTTGAGCTAGTTATTTTTTCCTGGCTTACATGGGAGGCAGAAAAAGAGCATCATTGTATTGGAAAGTTTCCCTTCAATGGCTCTTTATGTGGCAGATAGTTGTTTGCAATTTATTTTGAAGAGTTTTCAGCTTTGTTCCATTAACACAGTATTTTGTTGTTTGAGATTTGTGACAACAAATATATTTATTTATGCTCATGAAACTCATAAAAGTTTTTGGCACAGTCTCCTTTGCCGCTGTTCCAACTCTGCTTAGATAAACCATGGAAAATAAACTTTCTGTACTAAACTGAAAAGTACTTGCTCTTATTCATATTACATAAAGTATATTAATTTTAAAATAAGAAATAAATCCATTAACATTCTCAAGCGGAAAACTACACATTAAAATGGAGAGTGAGGTAAAGGAATTGCTAACATTGGAAACAGATAAGACTTTTCAGGTCATAAATTTAAAAACCATGAAAATCATCTTAGCTTAATTTATAACGATGTAGTTAAAACATATGTATTTCCTCTCTCTTGAATAAGAAAGTCAGGGGTGCTACCCTTAAACCTGTTTTTGCCCCTCTCACAAGTAATTTATTCCTCTCTTATCACATTGTATCTAAACTATTTCTCTTGCCTGGTACATATCCTGACTCTGCCAGCAGGATGTATGTACCAAAATAAAATTAATAAAATATATATTAATTGAACATTTCCTATATTCTAGATAGTACTTAAACTGCTTTGCATGGGTTATCTTATTAAATCCTGACAACAGAGCTGTGGGGTTTGTTACTATTATTAACTCACTTTAGAGATGAAAAAACTGAGGCACAAAGAGGCCAAGTAACTTTCTGAAGATTATATGGATGAGAAAAGGCAGAGCCAGGATTGTAGTGTGCTAAATTGACTCCAGAGCTTTTGCTCTTTGCCAATGCTATTGAGCAAACAAAGGTGTTGGATGACCAGGAGGCACACATCCCAGCCTGGGACTGCACTGACAAGGAGGCTCATGGAGACACAGCAGTTGCAATAGGAGTGTGGTTCTCCCTTTGCCTATTGCATTTTGTGGTAATACCCTGGCCAGAATCTAGCAAGCCCAGAAGTAGATCCAGTTTAATCACCCTGGCACTGACTGTAGAGATTATAAGCTGCATGATTGGAGAAAGCATTGTCTGTCTGCCCTGATAAAATAAAAGTAAAAAAAAAAAATTACAGAACTTTGACCTTTATTTCCGTTTCTTCACTTTAGCCTTCATGGTTGGGAGAACTTTTTATTTGTATCATCAGGGATTGTAAATGTATCACCTGGCAGTTCACTGGCTCCAACCCAAATTGAACAATCAGTCCACCTTCCCAGATTGACGAATTTAAGCACTATACTCATGTGTCTGGTTTCCATGAAGCCTTTTAAGAAGTTAGCCCAGCTATGCGCAGTGGCTTATGCCTGTAATCCCAGCACTTTGGGAGGCCGAGGTGCGCGGATCATGAGGTCAGGAGATTGAGACCATCCTGGCTATCATGGTGAAACTTCGTCTCTACTAAAAACACACACACACAAAAGGTTACCTGGGCATGGTGGCCTGCGCCTGTAGTCCCAGCTGTTTGGAAGGCTGAGGCAGGAAAATTGCTTGAACCTAGGACGCGGAGGTTGCAGTGAGCCGAGATCATGACGCTGTACCCCAGCCTGGGCAACAGAGTGAAAACTCCGTCTAAAAAAAAAAAAAAAGTTAGCCCATGAGGATTAATTCTTGAAAAAGTAAACATTTCTCTCCAAAGTATTCTCTGCTGCCTCTCTGGCTTATGTGTTAGATATTCACTTAAGAGATTTTTGTTATATTTTCTGTTCATTAAATCAAAATTTATTCTGTGCCTAAATAATCCATTCTACAAATGCCTTTAGAATTATAATTGCAGGTCTTGGAAAACAAAAGTAGGGGTAAGAAAGTGGAACCGAACTAACATTGTCTTTGTTCACAGAAGGGAGTTGTCTCATGCTAAACAGTAATCCCCTGTGCTAGAAGAGGGGCCTTGTGGGAGGTGATTAGATCATGGGGGTAGATTTCTTCCTTGCTGTTCTCGTAATAGTGAGTGAGTTCTCATGAGATCTCATTTTTTAAAAGTGTGTAGCTCTTCTCCCTTCTCTCTCTCTTTCTCTTGCTCTGGCCAGGTAAGTGGTGACTGCTTCCTGTTCACCTTCCACTATGATTGTGTGTTTCCTGAGACCTTCCTAGCTATGCTATGAGCCAATAAAATAAAGCCTCTTTTCTTTATAGATTACACAGTCTCACGTAGCTCTTTACAGCAATGTGAAAATGGACTAATACAGGAGTTAATAGCAGTAGTCTAAAGAAATAGTTTTAAAGTAGCCAAGAGCGTACTATACTGTTCCTATGGAAAGACAAGACAGCAAAATATTTGAAAGAATAGAGAACAAGACATTTTAGATACTAAAACACGTTATAAAGCTAAAATATTTGAATTGCCATGGTACTAGTATGTAAATAGCCAAGTGAAACACAATAAAACTTTCAGTAAAATTTGAATTTGTGACATTTAAATCAATAAGAGAAAAAAATCAAGTATGTAGTGAATCATACTGAGATGATAGGGTATTATTTGAAAAAGATAAATTTGGATCTTTATGTCACATCTTATGCTTAGGATAAATCTTAAATGGATCAAAGATACAAATGTTAACAAAAAATGATAGTAAAAATAATCATGAGTATTTTTATATAGTCTTAGACCTGAGAAAACATATTTCAGTGTGTTGCCCACTTGAAAGCTATAGAGAAATAGATTGATAAATTCAACTACATAAAATAAGTGACATGTCAATGAAAGAAAGCTTACTAACCAGAAAAAAAAAAGACAGATGCTAAACTGGGAAAAACATTTGCAATTCATAACACATATAAAGACAAATTTTTCTAATACAAAGAGATTCCACAAATCAGTAAGAAAACATCCAACAAAATGATCAAGGTTATGAATTGACTTCTGATGGCAAGGAAAATACCAGTGACCCACAAAAACATTTATCCTTAATTATATAAGCAGAGTATATTTAGAATAATAATATGTAATGTAAAACTGTGAGGCACTATCTTTTATTTCTAAATGTTGATAAAGTAAAAATTCTAATGGCAAACTGTTTTGGTGAGGGTGTTAAGAAATAGACACTCTCACAAATTCCTGATAAGGATATAAAAGTGCCCTACGTAGAGGGCAATTTAGAAGTATCTGTCAAAATTACAAATATCCGTACTACAATATTTAATCACTTAATTTTACTTCTAGAAAGTTGTTTTGTCTATACTCTTAATCAAGAAATGATGAACTTTAATAACGTTATTCCTTCTGTCATTTTTTCTAATAGCAAAATATAGTAAACATATGCAGGATAGTGGACCGATTCAATTCTAAAACATGAACAGAGTGGAAAACTGTTCATCCTCACAAAAAGATAGCAGACACTTCATATATCGATATAAATGTATGTTGAAGGTGTATGGTTACATGACAAAAGCAATTTTGTAAACATTTTCATAAAAAATATTAAAGTGTGTGTGTATGTGTGTGTGTGTGTGTGTGTGTGTGTGTGTGTGTGTGTCTGAATGAATAAAATGTCCTTGGAAGGACTAGAAAGTCTGTGTCATTGGATATTTTCAGGGGTGAAAATTGTCTGACTTGAAAAAGGAATAGAGAGGAGATTTCACGCTGAGTGCCCTAACCTAAGTTTTTGACTTTGAACCACGTAAATGTATTACCCATTCAAAAAATTTAAAACAGAGACTAAGGTTGGGGGTACGAAGACCCATTTATTTACCACTTTTTTTCTGAAGCCCCCAATGAATTTCTGTTCAAAACTCTTGTCTTCCTGGAACAACGTATACAAAGCTGTTAGAGCCTCTGTCACAGGGCATTGCAACCTTTATAACACTAGGTATATCTATGGCACATTATGTGTTGCCAAGCAGACAATATTATGCACATCTAGTGCTTCTTGAATGTGGGATGAAAATATGGGACCTTTTCACTTATCATAAAACTATTAATTCTATAAGTCAGTAAAAGTTTAAGAGTGTCAAATGAAATGTGGTTGACTTTAATGATCCTCCCGTTAATTGCTGTCAGAGAAAAATCTCATTAAAATATATTCAGCGACTTGAGGTAGAAGTCAAGTAGAAGTCAAGGTAGAAAACAGACATTAAGGGACAGATGAAGATGGTAATTACAATGAAGCTGATTCTAATATGCTTTTGGAAAAGTAAAAGATTTAAATGAGAGAATGTAGCCCGGCACAGTGGCTCACTCACATAGTTCCAGCACTTTGGGAGGCTAAGGCAGGCAGATCACTTGAGACCAGAAGTTTGAGAACAGCGTGGCCACATGGTAAAACCCCATCTCTACTGAAAATACAAAAATTAGCCAGACATGGTGATTCCTGCATGTGGTCCCAGCTATTCGGGAGGCTGAGGCAGGATGATCACCTAAGCCCAGGAGGCAGAGGTTGTAGTTACCTGGGATCATGCCACTGCTCTGGAGCCTGTGGCAGTCATGTTATGAAGAAAAAAAGATGTTGTTAAGTCATTTATAAACAAAAAGCTGGTAAAATCCTGGTCATCAATTGCAAATCAACTACATGGCCTACTGAAATTAGGACTTTAAAAATAGAAAACATGTCAGTTTCTTCTTTTTTTATGATGCTTTCATTTATTTATTTCAGTATTTCTCCTGTCCTTCTATCTTTCCACACATACATACTGTTTCTGTATCTGTTCATCTATCTAGACTACTCGCTCTATATATGGTGCACCCTCTTTCTCTTTCAGGTGCATAATATTGTATTAATCATAGTATTTGATTTATAATTCTTATTATTGTTGATCCATGACCTACTTTTGCTTTGCTATTATAATATAATTAGCACCCATGAAACCACCAAAACCAAAAGCTAGGACCATGACAATAACCTGCATCTACCCATGGTGGTTATGAGGCCTCCATATAACCTCACTTTGTATAGGGATCTTATATTTTCTTGTGAAGTTTTAGATAGTTTTATTAAATCTAGAGACACTCCATTCATCATCATCATTATTATTGCTGTTGTTAAACTTTACAAAGAGTTTTGATGCTGTGTGGAGTTTACTTTTTTCACTTCATATTACAATGACACGATTGAGCTATGTAATTGCATGCTGCTTTAACTCGTTCTTTAGAATGGGATACAGTATTCCAGCATGTAGCTATACCATAGCATGTTCATCAACTTTCCCATTGATGGGCATTTGTTTCCCTACTTTTTTCCATTGTGAATAGTATTCAACATGCTTTCCGGTACATACACTCTGTGCAGTGTTGTTCCAGGTATCTTATTCTAAGTAGAGTCTACGAACTCCACCCTGGAGTCAGAGTCATTTGGGTTTTCCCCAGGAATGTCTGTCTGTCCTCTCTTTTGATCTCTTCATTACCAAAAAGGTACTCATTCACATTTCCATCATGAGAGATTTCTGTGTGAGCAGCTTAGGTCATAACAATGTTAGCATGCTGGAGCCTTTTTTTGGCTTACTGTTGCTGGGTGCCTGACTGAAAAAAAAAGAGCTTGATATTCCCTGCAGTTAAGGCGAGTGACCTCCATCTCCACCTCAGTCCAGGACTGTGTTCTCCCAGCCCTCCGCCCAGATTGGTGGAGGAATAACCGCCAAGGGATTCTACCCTGACTTAAAGGACTTTGTCTTCTGGATTACTTTTTATGTCTCTTCCATGTGGCGCTGGGCTCATCGTTCAGATTAGGAAATCATACAGAGGAAATGAAGATACTGCAAACATTTCCATACTTTTTTTCTTAAGAGGAGCTACTGGATTTAAGAATCAAAGGCTTTTTTGACTTTTTCTTATTTGTATTCAGCAAAAACGACATTACTCAGGGCTACCGTTTTCCTCTCTTTCTCCGTAGAAAATAGACAATTACTTGTAATCCAATGAAAGTTCTTTTCACTAAGGAATCCATTTTTTATTATTCATTTATGTTGGGAGGCAGAGCATTGAGTAGTTTAGAAATTTAGTGCAGAGTCATTTGGAGAATATATATTAAGAGTTAAAATATGAAATGAAAATTTGAAGTGTGTATACCTTTATAATAAACTATTTAGGAAGGGCATACTAGCAGTGATCTTTTCAGTCTGATTTTTAGAAGCCCATGCTGTGTTTCATAAATGGAAACATCACATCCAGGAAAGTGAGATCAGCAGGGAAGAATGATAGCAACTCCAGAGGGGCAGCCAAACAGCAGCTCAGAGCTGACATAGGAGGCAAAAGGAGCACTTAGCACCCCCTCGCATATTTATCAGAAGCTGCCAATCTAAACTATTTTAGTTTCTTCTCACAAATGGCATGCACTAGTAAAACACATGTGTTAAGCAACTTGGACAGCACCTTGACAGTATTAGTCAACTAACAGAATATTTCATGGGGAATTATTGAAGTGACGTCACTCCTTTAATTTCAACCCAAACAAAATGGTTTACATGGAAAGTTGCATGTATAAGTTTCTATAAAAGCCTAGACCAGAAAGAGTTCTTTATTTAAGGCACCGTGGGTAACATCATTGTCATGAACATGAAATCTGTGAAAAAAATACATATTCCAAAAGAACATTATTCTGCAAAAGGTAATCTGGAGGTTGTGAAGACAGTCTTTGGTCTGGATAGCGAATCTGGAGCAAAATTTGAAGTATCCAGATGACATTTTAACTTTTTTAAAAAACATGTTTTTTCAAACATTTTTATCCCCTCAACAAGAGGAAAATTGTAGAGAAAAATGACAATTTAAGTTTTCAGTAAAATTCAGGAAATAAATTTGGGGAGGGAAGAGAATATAGTGGCCAACAACCTACGATTTGGGACCCAAATGTTGATCCGTGTTCCAGCTGCACCCCATAAGAATTGTGTTATCACAAGGAAATTAATGCCTGCATCTTTACAATAGGGATAATAATGCTCTTTTCTGCCTAAGGTTTTTATGCATAACATATAAAGCATTTGACACTTTAGGTCATTGTTAAAGACAAGGATAGCAAACAAATTAATTGTAGAAGAGATCTGATGTATCATTTCCATGATGATTTTTAGTACAGTTTCTAATAAATAAACTCTTTTTAAAAGCTAACAAATCTTGAAAATAACAAAGTTGACCTACTAGAGCATGTGTATGCCTAGTCTGATGAAAGTATTAACAGGCAATGAAATGCCCCCAAATCTATCATGAGATGAGAAAAATGTGAAACTAGGGATTTAAGATTATCCATTAATTCCTGACTGGTTTCAACCTGTTTTTACTTCCCTGCCCCAGTTCCACCTAAATGACAGCAATAGACATTTAAGACTCAGAGCGCTTGATTTATTTAGCGTAAGACAGTGGTCAGGAAATTGCACTTTGGTGGATTCAGGAAAAGCTCCCCAAATACTGAGAATCAATGTTGTTTCCCCAGTACCATTGTATGTTTAAATTCTTTTGAAAAAATTATGAAAAAAAAAGCATGGTAAAGTAATTCACATGATTTTTACAATTCAGTGTCTGCTAAAGATGACTGGAAAAATTGAGAGCCTCCAAAACATCTTTCTCAGAGACATAAAATTAGATGTGTGTTAATGATAGGAAAACCTATTCTACCCCGAATGAAAGGATCAGATGAACATTTTGAACTCTGCCATTAGAGGAAAAAGGTATCTGAAATGCCACCTCCCTTTCACTTACTAAATAACTGCTCAATAAATTTTAATTTTGCTTAACATATAATAGCCATTTCATAGTGGAAATGAAAAAAACAATAATGGAAACCAAAATAAAATGCAAGTTCTATAATATTCATATGTATCTTTATATTCGGTTGACAAAAAGAGGAATAAAGAAGGAGAGTGAGAGGGAAGAAGAGTAGGAGGAATAGAGAGAGAGGGAGAGAGAGGGAAACTGTCTCACAGATTACCTTGGCTGGGTGCCTGAAGGAAATTAGTCTACTCTAAAGAAATCCTGCTGTAATCAAATAAAAATGTAACAAAACTTGAAATATAATACCTAGATCCAGGACTGTAGTTCTTGTCAGTGCTGTCACTTGCTGTCCTTAAATATATGTATACTTTATTCACCACCAGGCATTAAACATGTACAAAAGTCTGTAGAAAAATGTTATGGCTGCCATTTCTTTTAGATGCAACCTTGGGAGTATATTATGGCAAGATGTAAATAAATAATACTGTGATAATGCTTGAATTATCTTTCTTTCTTAGTCTCAGGCTAAGAATCTCTCCTTGACTTAATGCAAACTTTTCTTATCTCAGTATAGTGTTTCTCATCCATACTTTGCCTTTACTGGATTTTAGTACAAGTAATTATATTTTAAGGACAGTATGAAAGATTCTGAGAATTTTAGTTTTAGTCACCTGCTGTATTGGTCACAAGGTTAGGTAAATAGTTTCTCCATGTGCCAGTAGTTGTTTTACCTGCTTCCAGAAGACAGCTATTTAAAGAGCCCTTATTTTGTAAGATGTAAAATCAAAATAAATAAATAAACAAATTTACAATATGTGAAGGTTTCTTTTAATGTCATATGGATACTGAGTGTGTTGATATGTTTTTATGTAAGCTTTGGTTTTCTTAGAGGGCTGTGGTTTCATATTTTACATATTACTGTGTATCTTCCAGTTTAATTATGAAACTATCTGAGGTATATTTTCACCCCAGTCTAGCAGCAGCTAACATAAGACAAATGAAGGGTTGGGTTGCAGGTCTGTGCTGTTTGGTGAGCGGCAGAGGAGAATTTTGGCACTATTAACTAACAGCTGTATACTATCAAATGAAATTTTGCATGGCTTGCTGAACTAGCTATATAGTTGATGCTAATCTGAAGTGTAAACATATTCTTCAGCTATAGGTTTCAGTTTCCAAATTCTCAGAAAAGCTACCAGGACTATGTGACTATAAATCAAAGCTTCCCTTTTCCCATTAGTAATAGAGTATAATAATAATCTATTATGTTCTATTATATAGAAGTAAAATTGCTTTTTGTTTTGTTCTTGTCTGTTTTAAGGATTATAGTAAAAACCTCTCATGCCACAAAACAATATTATTGAAAGTTATAACAACAAGTTGGTAAAAGAGAGGATTGTAAAAATGATATATCCTTTAGTACTTCAGTCTAACTTCAAACTTACTTGTTGACCATTATTTTCCAGTCCTCTGATAGAGGAAGTAGGCCTTTTAGAAAGTGATTTCGCAAATAAAGTCCTGATCTGTCATTGTTGCATAAACCTCACTCAAATGCTCTGATTTCCAGTTTTATGTCTTTAAATTGGAGCAAACCCCTAAACTCATTTTTGAGGTGCCTGATATGGTTTGGCTGTGTCCCCATCCAAATCTCATCTTGAATTTTAAACCCCACAATCTCCACGTGTTGAAGGAGGGACCTGGTGGGAGGTGACTGGATCATGGGGGTGGTTCTCCCATGCTGTTCTCATAATAGTGAGTGAGTTCTCACAAGATCTAGTGGTTTTATAAGGCAGTTGCCCTGCTCCTGCTCAGTCTCTCTCACCCGCCACCATGTAAGATGTACCTTTCCACTTCTGCCATGGTTTTGTAGTTTCCTGAGGTTTTCTCAGCCATGCAGAACTATGAGTCAATTAAACCTCTTTTCTTTTGTAAATTACTCAGTCTTGGGCAGTTTTTTATAGCAGTGTGGAAACGGACTAATACAGCAACCTAAATGCAGACCAAAATGTAATAATGCTAGTTTTATTAAAACTTTTTAAATCACTTATTACTATTAAAATAAAATTTATTTGTCCACAGACCACCTAAAATCATCTAGCCAGTCACTAAATGCAGTCTTTCTATATCTGAACACTAAATGCAGTCCTTCTATATCAGGGCTTGGCAAACTTTTTCTGTGAAGTTCCAGATAATAAATATTTTAGGCTTTGCAGGTCATACTGTCTTTATCACAAATAGGCAGCTCTGCCCGTGAAGTGCAAAATCAGCCATAGACAGTACAAATGAATGAGTGAGGCTGTGTTCCAATAAAACTTTACTTACAAAAACAGGCAATTGGCTGTAGTTTGCCAACGCCTGTTCTTGATTTCACTCTTCTTATTCTGTATTTAAAATGGTCTCAATTTTACTTAATTTACCACTATTTTCTTAGTGACCAGCTAGTTGATTGTAAGTGGTCCATGGACAAATAGATTTTATTTTAATAGGAATAAGCTGTAAGAAAAAATTTTAAGAAAAAAATGTAACCAGTGCATCAAAACTATGTGCTTATGAATGTTATTCCTGAAAATAGTACTGATTAGCCCAAAGTTCATATTAAATTTTTAAATGAGTATACAGATAGAAATACATTAAGGGAGATGTAATATAAGTGATTCAGGGTATCACAATAGGTATGGAAGTGATATTTGTAAATGATTGGAGTTTGGAACATGTCATTGTAATATTTATCATTATCATTATTATTACAGTATTCCCGCTTATCAGCAGTTTCAGTTTCTACAGTTTCAGATACCTGCTATCAACTACAGTCCAAAAATCTTAATGGAGAATTCCAGAAATAATCCATAGGTTTTAAATCGTGTGCCATTCTCAATAAGATAATAACATCTTGTGTGGGAGATCTGCATCATCCATTTGTCCAGCACATCCATGCTGTAGACACTCCTTGCCCAGGAGTCAGTCAGTAGCCACCTCAGTTATCAGATTCATGGTCACAGTATCTTAGTGCTTGTGTTTAAGTGACCCTTATTTTACTTAATAATGCCCCAAAGTGCTAGAGTAGGGTTGATAATGATTCAGGTAAACCACAAAGAGACTGTGCCCCCTTTTGAATGAAAAGATGAAAGCTCTTGACTTAATAAGGCAAAAAAAAAAAAATCATATGCTAAAGTAGCTAAGCTCTACAGTAAGAACAGATTTTTTTATCTGTGTGATTGTGAAGAGGGAAGAAGAAATTTGTGCTGATTTTGCTGTTGTACCTCAGACTGCAAAAGGTATGGCCACAGTACCTGTTAAGCATTTAGTTAAAATGGAAAAGACACTAAATTTGTGGATAGATGACAGGAATAGAAATGTGTTACTGATTGAGAGCAATCAGGCCCAGTACCATGCATGGCTTCAGGCATCCATTGAGGGTCTTGGAACATATATCCCACAGAGAAGGAGAGACTGCTGTATTAGAAAGTGATTTTAATTCTAAAAGTAAGTGTTGTCAAACAGGAACTCAGTGTCTTATTATTTTTGCCAGATAGTTCCAAAGGGAGAGGAATGGCCTGCTAAGATAACAATAAATTTGGCTCTTCTGTTTTTCTTCCTAGATCTACCTTTCTTATTTCCAACTATCACCTCCTCTTTTTCATATTCTTCATTATATTACTTCTTTCTCTAATCTTCTCTACTGTTGTTTAGATTGCTGTTAAAGCCTGAGCATTCCTGAAATTAGAAGACATGAAATTCCCTCAACATTGTCAAAACCATTTCAGATTGTTCTGTGTTTATGAGTTTGTCTACCAGTATAGTACATGGGATCTGAATCAGTGTGACACTTGAAAAGAAGTTCATGCTATAGCAATCAGTATTTTATTTTATTTTATATTATTTTATTTATTATTATTATTTTTTGAGACAGGATTTCACTCTGTCGCCTAGACTGGAGTGCAGTGGTGCAATCTCGGTTCACTGCAACCTCTGCCTCCCAGGCTCAAGCGATTCTCCTGCCTCAGCCTCCCAAATAGCTGGGATTACAGGCCTGCCCAACCACTCCTGGCTAATTTTTGTATTTTTAGTAGGGACGGGGTTTCACCATGTTGGCCAGGCTGGCCTGGAACTCCTAGCCTCAGGTGATCCGCTTGCCTAGGTCTCCCAAAGTGCTGGAATTACAGGCGTGAACATTTTTGTATTTTTAGTAGAGATGGGGTTTTGCCATGTTGGCCAGACTGGTCTTGAACCCCTGACCTCAAGTAATCCACTCACCTTGGCCTCCCAAAGTGCTGGGATTACAGGCAACCGCCACCACACCCATCTAATTTTTGTATTTTTAATAGACACAAGGTTTCACCATGTTAGCCAGGATGGTCTCAAACTCCTGACCTCAAATGATCCACCTGCCTTGGCCTCTGAAAGTGCTGGGATTACAACTGTGAGCCACTGCTCCCGGCCTGTATTTCATTTTTTAAATATGATTTTGCAACAGAAAAAAATACAAGCAACTACTGCTATAGGCTTTGACATAACTAGGTTGTGTTTTAAACATGAAGGTCAACAAGAAACAAAGTGCTTTAAACATAATGCTACATTTCAAATATGAATATAAAACATAATAAAGAAGTAAGCCAAATATAACAAAAGAGTAAAGACTTAAATTTTAAAAGGATAAAACAATAAATGTACGATAATAAAACATAAGAGCATTCTTTTTTGTTAAAAATCCAGAAATTAAAAAGGAAAATAACTGATATATTCAACTACAGACAAGTTTTTAAAAAGTGAAAAATAAAAAGCTTCTACTGGCAAAGACATCAAAAAGAATGTCAGAAGAAAAATGCTGAAGAGAAAATATTTGCAAGTAATATTAAAGGCCAAAAGGGCTAAATTAAAGGCAAGCCCCTAGAAATAGGTAAGAAAATAGCTAACACCTAATAGAAAAATAACCAAAATATTAGAAGTTAACTCACAGGAAAGGAAATGCAACAGTGGGAAAAAAAAGAGCTTTAAATAATATGTAAAAAAAATGTCTCAGAGGTTGCTTTCTTGTTTTGTTGAATTCTAAGTACAACAGATTTGTAGTCCTTGAAGATGTTTTGCAATAGAAAACTTGAAATTTGCAAAAATAAAAAGGTTCTCATTTGATGCTTTAGTGAAACCATACTGTAAAAATTTAGTTGTAGGCTTAGAAATTAATTCAGCTTAATAAACTCATAGGATATCACCATTCACAAATTAAATTATTATATTTTTTCTCTCACATGTGATGTTTTTCATAATTTACTATGATAGAAAAAATATTTCTCATAATTAACAAGGAAGCAAAACAGGAAGTATAGTATCCTGACATTGATGTAAAATTTGGTTATTCATTTTAAAATGTTTCTTCTATATCTTTATTTTCCTTGTAGTTTCAAGATGCAAGATTGTTATTTTGATGTTTTTTTCCCACTAAGTATAATGTTGCATTGCATATACATCTTTTATGCTATTGTAGGTAAACACTATTTGTAGTGGCTAGTTAATTAAATATTAATATTTCTATTTTCTATCTGGAATTTTAAAATGGTGTAGATTTCATGAATAAAATATATTCCAGAATCTGTTCCTCTTTAAGAAGATAATTAAATTTTCATTTGCAGTTCTTTTAGGCATACTACTATAGTGTAAACTATTGTCTTTAGTATTTGGACAGCCGGTGAGCAGTAGGAGTGGGAAGAGGGAGGACAGAAGTGACGAAAGGAAGGGGAAGACTATTTTGCCTTCAGTGACCCATCACTCCCTCCAAGCTGTGTAAAAAGAGAATCCTCAAAAAGGTTGACGAGAACGGTATTGGGGTTCTCCTCTGACAAGTGTCACCCATGAACTAGAGTGTGGGAGTGGGCAAAGGTAAGGAGTACAGCCGGACTCACACCTGGAAAGGCTGTTCTGCATTTCCAGAGTTTGAAAGGCAGAGGACATGTGAGTTTCCCATCTGCCAAGTGAGGGCCTCACAGGAATGAGATGAGTTGAATGGTCTTGACGGGGGCTCTGATCATGCCCCCGGTAGCTTACCTGGAGGGTAGCTGATCCCAGCATGAGGATAAGCTGTCAGGAACCTGGGGCCGATTAGAGAGTTGTAAGTCACCAGGTAGAGGAGTTATTATCCCTAGTTATCTCTCATCCACAAGAGATGGGAAACCTTAGGATTGGGAGGATTCTCAAAATATCAATAACACAGTAGACTTTGGACCTGCCACGCCAGAGGGTACCAATACCCGAATCATTCATACAGAAATATATTTATGGAGTTCCAGCACTCTTCCAGACCCTGGGGTAGAGTAATGAACAAAACAGATCAAAATCTTTGCTCTCATAAAGGCTACATTCTAGAGACAAGAGATAGGCAGTAAACAACTGAAGTCTGTGCTATGTCAGAATGAAAATAAAACAGGATGAGAGCCTATAAAATGCTAACATGGTGTGGAATTTTAAACAGGCAACCAGGGAAAGTCACTGGCATGGCCTAATTTTAGCTAAGATGTGAAGGAAGTAAAGTGATAAGCCAGGGCTGAATTCCTGATGGGGGCCAGCAAGTGCAGTGCCCCTGAGGTAGATGCACCCCTGAGGTGTCTAGGGGATGACATTAGGAGGCCAGTGTAACTCGAGCTGAGCACTAAGGAGGAGACTATTTTGTAAGAGATGGGTTTAGAGATGTAGTCTAGGGCTACATGGGGAGGGGTTTTGCCAGCCATGGTGAGTACTTTGGACTGTAGTTTGAATTCTCAAGATGGGAGCCATTAGAGCTTTTCAATTAAGAAGTATAATATTCTGACCTTCATTTTGGAGGGTTTACTCTGGCTGCGGGGTGGTAACAGGATAATAAGGGAACAAGTGGAGAAGCATGGAGACCTCTTGGGAGGCTCCTGCAATAATCTAAGTGAGACTTGATGGTAGCTTGCACCAGGGGTTTCTGTGGTAAAAGTGATGAGAAGTGGTTGAATTCCAGATGTATTTTGAAGGTTGAGCCAGCAGACTTTGTTGACAGATGAGTTGTGGGGTGGGGAGGAAAAGAATTGAGTAATGTCAAGGTTTTTAGAACTGAAGGTTGAAATTGCCATTAACTGAGATGGAGAACATCTGTGGGCAGAACGTAGTGAGGAGAAAGTTATCAGGAATGTTTACCGAACCGAACCTGGGTTCACCTGCCCAGCGCAGCAAACACTGGCATCGAGATTGCAGCAAGAGAAAATAAGGCATTTATTGCAGGGTGCCCAGCAGGGAGAATCAGGCAACTTGTGCTTCAGACCCAAACTTGCCAATGGTAAGGATTTTTAAAGGCAGGGAAGCAGAAGTTACAGGCAAAGTCATAAATCAATACATGGAGCTTGTACATTGGTTTGACCGACAGAGGCTGTATATCTTGAAGCAGGGGCTTACAGACCATAAGTAGAGTCAAATATTTTCCAACATGCAATTCGTTAAGAAAGAGCAGCTTTGTTTAAAATTTTGGAGCCAGCAGAAAAGAATGTTAGCTCTGGCTTGAGGGCATGGCTATCTCCAGGTCCCTCAAGAAGAACTTTTAGAAGAAAGAATGGCAGTCAGAGTTCAGTCCTCAGTTCCCCTTGATCTGAGATCTATATGCCAGCACATCTTTCTGGTGGGGGTCTGGGTTTCTGAAAAACAACTCAGGGATATATGCTAAGAAGCTATATTTAGTTTCTGTAGAGAACAAAACTCTCATGATTCGAACTCCCTTGGTTATTGTTTTAAGCTATTATTACCTTCTTGCTTATCAAGTTACTTCTCAGGGCTAGCTATGTGCCTGGAGTTTCTCTTGAAAGAACTCAAGATTATCTTTTATTTCCATGCTTGGTGGGGTGGGGGGCAGGCAGAAGTTCAGGCCCCTATGAGCGGTCCCTGTTCCATCTCCGGAACTCAGCTTTAGAGGGTTAATTTGAGACATCTGTTAGACATTTAGATAGATATTTGTAATTGCATATGAGTCAAGTTCAAGGGTAAGGTCAAGGTTGGCAATATAAACTTGGAAGTCTTCAACTTAGAGTTGACCTTTAAAGCCATGAGACTTTATAAAGTCAATCAGGGGAGACATTTTGTTAGAGAAGTCCAAGTACTGAGCCCTAGAACATTTCAACATTTAAAGGTGCAGGAGATGAGAAAGAAGCAACAAAGGAGACTGAGAAGGAAAAGTCCAGGAGATTATAGCTGCATAGTCAAGAAAGATCTTTGTTCCTAATACCTGTCCTCTCACTCCCTTACTGCAACTTTGAAAGTGTTCAGAGTAGTTACCGACTAGAAAGATAGAAGAAGACATAGTGCCCCTTCATCACTGACAGCTTCTGAGCCTGGGTGATGCTTACCCTAGGTGGAAGGGAAGCTTTAACTGAATGAAGGGTTAGAGTTATGAGACTGTTAGATTTGAGTGTACATTTTATCGGAAGGGGATGGGAAAACCTGTGGGAACTGCATGAGATTTCCTAGGATCAAGAACGAACTGGGCAAGAGAGAATGTGCAAAATGGCAGTGGGAGAAATAGTTGCTTTTCGCTTGTGCTCTAGCAGTTTCAAATACGGATTACCATATATTCTCTCAGTTGACATGTAACTATTCAAAACACTTTCAGCTTTGTGACTTATCGTCCTGAGTCTACAGGCAAAAGTTTAACTTTTGCATAAATCATCAAATAGCAGGTACTCTGAGTAACTTAAGGAAAAGGAAATTTCAAACATGAAGGTTTTTGAAGTCTCACTGAAGACGTCCGAAGTGTTTGGGTGCACTTGAGAATTGTCCAGATGTGTAATATGAATGTATCTGTGCTATATTAGTACAGTTAGAGTGTGGTCCTAATGAAGTTCAGTCACAGAATTGGTAGTCTCTCCATTCAGCTATTTTGAATTTGTCATTTTGCACAGATAATGCTAGTGAATGACTTGTTGGGTTTATACAATTTCATCACCCCATTGAGAAGATCAAAGTGTGTGGTTTACAGGCAAACCATTAGGAGTGACCTCTCCCTACTCACACATTCACATGTACACAGCTAACTTTTTGCATATACACAGAAAGGTCCATGTAGTTCAATGTATGTGTAGCTACTTTTAAAAATTTATGTAGGGCATATATGAATGTAACTTGATCAAAGAATAAGGAAATCAATCAATACTAAGAAAATTCCAGCTCTACAAATTTGAAGATTAACATTCTTTATAAAAATTGCACATATATGTGTCCTAGTGACTGAGGGTACCTCATTGAGTTTATTTCTTTTTAAGGTAATAAGTATGAAAAGCACAGTGGTTAATGCTCATTTATATGATAATTCTGTAGTGGAATGTGGGATGGATTTCTTTTTCATTTGGTGCCATTTACTTAGAAGATACAGAATAAATGATTTTCAGATGCATCCTTAGAGTACTAATAAAAGATCAAGACTTCTTAAATTAATGTTCTTACTGCATTATGCCAAAATACATTTTAAAATCCTCAGGATTTTATGATTACACCTTCATGTACTGATGTTTAATGGGAAAATATTAAATTTTCCTTATTAAATACCACATTCCAAATCCTAAATTCTTGCAGCTTTGCCAAGTTCAAATGAGTATAGCAAATTTAACTTTGGAATTTCCTGACTTTTGCATTGCTGAAATTTTAGATTTTATCCAACATTAAGGGAGTCTTTCGATTTAACTTCCCTTTATTTAAAATGTTTAGGGCAATTGTGAAAAGTGAGGATGATTGGAGGAAAGAAATATTCTGGAGGACATGGTTTTCACAGCTTGCCACTTAATTGTTAAAAAAAAAATCCACTGTAGAAGCTTAGTGTCATCATTTTAAGTCTTCAGTATTTTAAAACATAAATAGCTTGGTCTCACTTATATTAAAGGTCTATGTTTTAAGTTTTAAGTCTGCCATAATGTGTCCTAAATTTGGACTAACAAAAGGTGGCAAAATGCTTCCACCCTGAGTAAACTACCTCCCCCCAAAAAAGAGAGAGGGACAGAGAGAGAGAAAAAAGAAAAAGAGAGAAAGAAAATCACTGCTGGCAAATGGCTATGCTTTCCAAGAACTATTTGCTTTGGAATGCAGACCAAATACTTAAACTCATATTGTTTGACTATGTTATCAGTAACTTTTATGTATTTTGAAATAGAGATAGCTTTCAGACTGTTACAATGTTAAAAAGCACTGCATGGAACTGCCTCTTGCCACCATTATTACTTCATGCCTGAGTTACTGCAAATTAATGTTTAGAAAGATGCAGTATTGATTTCAGGCCCAAAGGAAACTATTCATTACTTTGCTGCAGTAGTAGCCTTTCAAAAACGCTATTATTCAGCTCAAGTGAACAAAAAACTCGTAATTAAAAAGTTCCCTTAGTTCCCATTAATGTTAACAAAGGCTATTTTAAATGGACTTCCCTAGACTAATAATAATAGAAAAGAGGAACAAGAAAGAATATCTATTGTACTACAGTAAAATTCTGAAATCATGCACAAATATTGATATAATGTGACAGACCACAGGCGCTCATCCTCTGCATAACCTGTGGTGTTTTCCATCAGTCTAAAAAATATCCTTCCCTTTCTATCTTCTCCTTGGGTAACTGCCCTCTTTCTTCCTTCTTGTTCACATCAAACTTTGGAATTATCCCTAATCATTCTCTGTTTTCTTACTTCTCATTTACTCCATAACTCATTCTAATCTAGGGATTGTTCACACCAGTCAAGTGAAACTAATTTAATCCAAATCACTAGATGGACCTTTTGCATTTTTTACCTTACCTCACATCCCTGAAGAACAATCATCTATAAGCACTTGGCTCCCCTAAACTACAATACAGGTCTCTTTTCTGAGTTACTACCTTGTATGCAGCTGCCTGCCAGGCACGTATACTTAAAAAATCCCACAATTATCTCAAATTCAACATATGCAGACTGAGTCTTCAACCCCACTACACCCACCCTACGTGTACCTTATCATCAGTTCTCATGTTCATCATGACAGTGATTGGCACAATTATTCATTCTCTTTCCCAAGTTATAAACCTGGGTGCAACTCACCCATTTTATCACCAAGACATTTAGGCGGAGTCTAAATATATTTTCTACATATCTTTTGAATTCATCCACTTCCCTGCCTTTGTCATCATCGTCTCTCTCCTAGATTACTGAAACAGCTTTCTTTCAGGACTCCTACCACCTATATGTTCCACTGGAGTCCATCCTCTACACTGCAGCACAACCACTTTTCTAGATCACAAGTTGGTCATGTCACTTTCCTGTGTGGATCTCCTGTTCTCAGGATAAAGTTCCTGCCTGATCATTCTGTTTACCTCTCTAGCCTAACTCCTTTCCACACACTCTGATTCAGACACAGGTAGATTTAGTTAGTTCTTTCAATAAATCATGCTCTCTCATGCCTTGTGATACAGTTTGGCTGTGTCCCCACCCAAATCTCACATTGGGTTGCAATAATCCCCATGTGTCGTGGGAGGGACCTGGTGGGAGGTAATTGAATCATGGGGGTAGATTTTTCCCAAGCTGTTCTTCTGATAGTCAGTGAGTCTCATGGATCAGATGGGTTGATAAAGGGGAGTTCCCTTGCACACACTCTGTTGCCTGCCACCATGTAAGATGTGACTTTGCTCCTCCTTTATCTTCCCCCATAATTGTGAGGCCTCCCCAGCCATGTGGAACTGTGAGTTCATTAAACCTCTTTTCTTTATAAATTGTCAAGTCTTGGGTATGTCTTTATTAGCAGTGTAAGAATGGACTAATCCACCTTGCCTTTGTGAGTGCTCTTCCTTCTTCCTAGAGAAGAATATTCCATTTGATTTTCATGCCTGTTTGTAGGCCTGTTTATCTGTTTCAATTTAACTGTCACTTTCCCAGGGAAGTCTTTCCTGGCCCCTTTCTCTTCTGCATCCTTGTGCTACCTTGCACTATTTCGGCTGTAGAATTTATCTCACCATACTGTCATCAGGTATAATCCTAGTCTCTTGGCCATCACTGACAGCTTCTGGAGAAGGAGTCCAACTGGTTTTAGCTTAGCTCACTACTTTTCAATACTATTAGTGGTCCAAAGAAATATTTATGTTTTATTTTGGAAACAGCTGCATCTTCTTTTGTTTTTCTCTTTTTGTATGTTATCCATCAGTGCTATGTGTTTGGAAAGAAAGGATAGTACCAAAGCATTTTGAATGCAAGTCAAAATTTGCATGTTTAATAAGCTGTCCATGTGATTCTTACACACAGTAAAGTTTTGTAACATCTGTACTCTATTTTACTCTCTTGAGAAGAGTAAAAGATATCTGACATGAACTTACTCAACCTCGGTTCTGTTACTACATACTCATTTTCCATTTTCCCTGTCTTTGATGAAGTGTCTTCACATTTTTCCAGAGCAAAACGTTCCAGCTCTGCACATTGATTTCATCACCTTTCTGTACTTCTTTTAACCCTTGTCATTAAGTAGTTCATTTTCTAGTTGGGATCTCTTCTCTTTCCTGACTCTTCCTCTTTATCTACCAAGTCATCCTAAAACACATTAATCACAAAACCACTCTTTCATCTCTTTAGTCACTTCTCACTATACTATTCCTTGCTGCCTTTTTTCACTGCAAATTTTCCCAAAAGCTTAGTGTACGACAGTCATCTTAAGTTTCTACTTATTACTTATCCTTTGGTAAAATTGCTTGTGTTTCCTAGAATTCCTCATAGCATTTGCTCTTCTTGATTACTCTGTTTATTCTTAAATATTTTTTCCTTAACATACTAGTTTCCTGTTGCTGCTATGACATGTTGCCATAAACTTTGTGTTTTAAAACAACACAGATTTAAAACAACACAGAATTGTCTTACAGTTCTAGAGATCAGAAGTCAGAATGGTCTCACCAAGCCCAAATCCAGGTGTCGGCAGGACTACATTCCTTTTGAAGTGTCTAGGGCACAATCCATTTTTTTGCCTTTTCAGGTTTCTAGAGACTGCCCTTATTGCTTAGCCTGTGTCCTCTTCCATCTTTAAAGCCAGAGGTGTAGCATCTTCAAATCTGTCTCTGAATCTGACACTCTCTTTCCTTTTACTACCGATAAGGATTCTTGTAAGTACATTGGACAGAGGACCAGATAATCTAGGATTATCTCTGCATCTCAAGATCGGCTGACTAAAAACCATAATTCTCTTTGTCATCTAAGCTCACATACTGATAGGTTCTAAATATGGTATCAGTGGGTGGGCATTATTCTGCCTATCACTATTGACTTCCTTAAAACTTAATAGCTTTTCGGTAATCCTGGTGACTCTGTTTACCTTTTCTATATCTTCACTTGCTTCTCTTCTTTCAAATGAATATATCTCCTTAGGTCTTATCATAAACATTTTTCTTCTTTTATGATATCTTCATTTTATATTATTCATCTCAACTGATTTTATCCACATTGATGGTTTCAACTGTCTATACCCATAGATTCCAATCACCTTGCAAAAACTTACTGTAGACAGTCAACAGTTTTTAGATATTGGTAACTCCAAGTATTAATCATGAAGCCCTTAATTTTCCCAGAATATATTTTTTACTTTACCGATTTTATTAATATTAGCTTATTAATGAAACGTATTGCCATTTTCCCTTATTCTTGCCTTTACTTTGAGGATATATTTTTATATATTCTTTTCTTCCCTAGTCCCACCTTCATTAGCTGGAGTTTAGACTGTGCCTTCACCTCTACTCTCCCTGACCCATTTCTACATCACTCCAATCATCTTTTTCAACATTTGAGATATCTTTGCCTAAAGTGAAGTTCTGGTCACTCACTCTGTTTGCCTGCTTAATGATTCGGTTACTCCTCATTGCCTACAATGCAAGGGCGGATTACTGAAAATGGCATTCTGGGTCTGTCACTTAACTTTCCAGTTTTATTGTTTTATAAGTAAATGCCCTCAGGTCATGGGAAGCTGCTCATTTCCCATCTATGCCTTATAATTGGCTATCTCCATACTTTAACTATAGTATTTCCTCTGTCTGGAAGAACTCCTCCCTCCTGTCTTCCCTGCTGAAGTTCCACCCCATTCTTTAGGACCCTTTATCAATCAGTTACTATGTGCGCTAAGAACTTTTGCTGATTCTCATGATTGAATTGAGGTAGCATGTTGTTAGTATTATTTGATGGAATAAATTATACGGTGCCTTGTTTCACATTTAGATATTTGGTATGTGGCAAATCAAAGGCCTTTTTAATCGGAAATTACTTAATGAGTTCATGAATGAATAGTATATGTCCAATCAATATCTGTTTATTTGATTTCTTTAAAAAAGAGAAATTGAGAGTTTTAAAGAACGAATAGCATCATTTTTATTAACTATTGTTTATTTTTATTTCAAACAAAATATTTAAGTGATAAACCTTTTTATGGCCATTTAGTTACCATCAGTAAGCTAAATTTCAGTGTGTTTAAATTTCAGCCTTATTCAACCCTTTCTATAAAAATACCTTTGATCAGAACATAGACTATAGCTAAAGCTAACATTTGCTTATTGAAGCTGAAGGTAAAACAATGATAATTCAGAAATGTCATAACTATCCCTGCCAGATTTGATGTGTTCTCTTATACTGTATGGGAAAAAAATCAAAACAAAACTGAGGACTGTGTTTGTCCCACTTGTCACAAATAAATTATATATAAGAGGAAAAAGTTTTTATGTTAAGTGGTTGGTCTTGAAAAGTTAGTATGTCAGCTTTCTTAGTTATAGTAAGAATGTAATAAGTAAGATCTCCTCCAATGGCTAATGGTTCGTATTAAATTAGAAAACCTGAATTCATTTAAAAAGAATGTGAAATTGAAGGACAAGGCTTCCAGAATGGTTGTATAAGCATCTTGGTAGACCCTCTCCAAAGTAAAATAAGAATTTAACTCTGAAATACATTATTTTTAAATACCAATAATTTAAAGTCTCTGAAAAGTAAAAAAAAAAAAAAAAAATCCAGCCCTGTGTAGAAAAGACTATATACATCATTATCAATGATCAAGTTTAGCCCCATATAGAAAGAATTATACATCATTATCGAGATTTATCTCAGGAATGCCAGATTAGCTCATCATCTGAAAATTAATCAATGCAATATATTATTTAAATAAAGGACAAAGGCCATGATCACTTCAATAGATGCAAAAAACCAAAAGCATTTGGGAAAAAAAACCAATACCCTTGTATTATAAAAATGATCAGAAAATTAAAGCAAGGAAAATAATTAAGAATAGAAAGGAACGTCCTCAACTTGATAGAGGGCATCTATGAAAAACTACAACTAACAACATACTTAATGGTGAAAGAATTAATGGTTTTCATAAGATTGAGCACAAAACGATGTCCACTCTCACCGTTTCTCTTCAACATTCTCCTGAAGGTTCTAGCCAAGGCAATTAGGCAATTAGGTGAGTAAAAGGTACCCAGACTGGAAAAAAAGAAGTAAAACTATATCTAGTTGTAGATGATACATGTTTGGTGGACAGGACAACTGAAGTGAATACAGTATTCACTTTAGTGGATATGGTATACTCTAAAAACTATTAGAACCAGTGAATGATTTAAGCAGAGTTGCAGTTGTGCAAGATTAATATACAAAAATGAATTTTGTTTTTATACACTGGCAGTGAATATTCTGAAAATGAAATTAAGAAAAGGATTTTATTTATAATAGGATTAAAAGAATACATGGCTCAGGAATAAATTAGCAGAGAAAGTGTTAGCTTTATAACTGAAAACTGTAAAGCCTTGTTAAATTAAAGATGACCTAAATAAATGGAAAGATACACCATGCTTACAGATTGAGAGACTTAATACTGTTAAGATGGCAGTACTCTCCCGATCTACAAATGCAACACAATCCCTGTCAAAATTAAAGTTGCTTTTTGGCAGAAATTGAAGAACGAATCCTAAATTTCATATGGATACAAAATACATATTTTTTATACCAGCACATGGAACATTCTCCAGGATAGAGACCATATGTTAGGCCACAAAACAAGTCTCAACAAATTTTTTAAAAATCAGAATCACACCACATATCTTCTCAGACCACAATAGAATAAAACAAGAAATCAATAAGAAGAGAAACACTGAATAAATGTACAATACTTGGAAATTCAACAACATGCTCTTACATGGCCATTGAAAAATGAAATCAACGGGTCAATGAAGAAATTAATAAGGAAATTTTTTAAATGTCTTGAAACAAATGGAAATGGAAACACAACATCCCAAAACCTATGATATACAACAAAAGTAATGCTAAGAGGGATGTTTATAGCAATAAATACCCGGGTCAAAAAAGTATAAGATTTCAAATAAACAATTAAGGATGTACCTCAAGGAACTAGAAAGCAAGGAACTAGAAAAGCAAGAACAAACCAAAACCCAAATTAGTAGAAGGAAAAAAATAAAGATCAGAGCAAAACTAAACAAAATAGAGACAGAAAAAACAATATAAAGAATCAACAAAATGAAAAAGTTGTTTTTTCTGAAAAGATAAACATGATAGATAAACCTCTAGCTAGACTAATCAATAAAAAAGAGAGATGACTAACAAAATTAGTTAAGATGACTAACTAAACAAAATTAGAAATGAAAAAGGAGACATAACAACTGATGCCACAGAAATGCAAAAGATTATTAAAGAGTATTATGAACAGTTATATACTAACAAACTATAAAGTCTAGAAGAAATTGATAAATCTATAGACACATACAACCTAACAAGATTGAATCAGGAAGAAATAGAAAATCTGAACAAACCAATATAAGCAATGAGACTGAATCAGTAATAAAACATCTCCCAAAAAAGAGAAGCCCATGATTGGATGGATTCACTGCCAAATTCTACCAAACTTATAAAGAAGAACTAACTCCAGTTCTCCTCAAACTATTCCCAAAAATTGAAGAAGAGAGTATTGTCCTTAATGCATTCTACAAATCCAGACAAGGACACAACAGCAACAAAAAAACTACAGGCCAATATTCCTGATGAACATAGATGTAAACAACATCTCAACAAAATAGTAGCAAACTGAATCCAACATTACATCAAAAAGATAACACACCACAATCAAATGGGATTTATCCCAGAGATGCAAGGATAAGTTCAACATATGCAAATCCATAAACATTATACAGCACATCAACAGAATGAAGGATAAAAACCATATGATAATCTCAATAGATGCAGAGAAAGCATTTGATAAAATCCATCATCACTTCGTGAAAAAACCCTCCACAAACTATTCACAGGAGGAGCATTCCTCAACGTAATAAAGGCCATATATGACACACTCACAGCTAACACCATACTGAATGGGGAAAAGGTGAAAGCCTTTCCTTCAAGAATTGGAATAAGACAATAATGTGTACGTTCACCACTTATATTCAACATAGTACTGGAAGTCCTAGCCAGAGCAATCAGACAAGAGAAAGAAAAGGCATACAAATTAGAAAAGAGGAAGTCAAATTGTCTCTCTTTGCAGATGACATGATATTATATTTAGAAAATCCTAAAAATTGCACCAAAAACTCTTAGATCTGATAAACAAATTCAGTAAATTTGCAGGATAAAAAAATCAATGTACAAAATCAGTAGCATTTCTATACACCAATAATGAAATAGCTAAAAAAGAAATCAGGAAGGAATTCTATTTATGATAACTGCAAAAACAATAATAAAATACCTAAGAATTAATTTAAGTAAGGAGGTGAATTCCTCCATAAAGAAAACTGCAAAACACTGATGAAGGAAACTGAAGAGGACACAAACAAATGGAAAGACATCCCATACTTATAAATCAGAAGAATTAATATTATTAAAATGAGTATATTGCCCCAAACCATCTACAGATTCAGTGTGATCCCTATCAAAATATGAATGTCATTTTTCACAGAATTAGAAAAAAAAATCCTGAAATTCATAGAGAATTAATGGAGGCATAACACTAACCTGACTTCAAAAATATTTTATAAGCCTTTAGTAACCAAAACAGCATGGTACTTGCATAAAAATAGATACGTAAACTAGTGGAACAGAGTAGAGAACCCAGAAATAAATCTGCCTATTTACAGCCAACTGATTTTCACCAAAGGTACCAGAAACACATTGAGGACTGGACATCCTTTTAAATAAACAGTGCCGGGAAAACTGCATACCCATATGCAGAAAAATGGAACTAGACTCTATCTCTCACCATGCACAAAAATCAACTCAAGACGGATTAAAGACCGAAACATAAGACCTGACGCTGTAAAACTTCTAGAAGAAGGCATAGGGTAAACCCTCCGGGACATTGTCTTGGCAAGAATTTTGACTATGACCTCAAAAGCACAGACAACAAAAACAAAAATTGGCAAATGGGACTCTATTAAATTAAAAAGCTTCTGCACAGCAAAAGAAGCAATCAACAGAGTGAAGAGTCAGTTCTGTAAAATTGGAGAAAATATTTGCAAATTACAGACATTTCTCAGAAGAAGTCACACAAATGGTCAAGAGATATGTGAAAAAATGCTCAGTATTAAGAATCATGAGAGACATGCAAATCAAAATTGCAATGAGATGTCATCTTATTCCAGTTAAAATGACTGTTATTAAAAAGATAGAAAATAACAGATGCTGGTGAGGGTGTGGTGAAAAGGGAATCTTATACACTGTTGGTGGTAATGTAATTAGTACAACCAATATGAAAAACAGTATGGATATTTCTCAAATACTACAAATAAAATTCCCATGTGATCCAGCAATTCCACTACAGGGCATTTATTCAAAGGAAATGATTATATCAAAGGGAGACCTGCACCTTCATGTTTATAGCAGCACTGTTCACTGTAGCAAAGATATGGAATCAACCTAAGTGTCCATCAGTGGATGAATGGATAAAGAAAATATGGTGTACATACACAATGAAATACTACTTGGTTTTAAAAAAGAATAAAATACTGTCAATTGCAGCAACATAGGTGGAACTGGAGGTTATGTTAAGTGAAATGAGTTAGGCACATAAAGACAAATATTTTGTGGCCTCAATAATATGTGTGTAAAAATTTATCTCATGGAGTGAGAGAGAGAGTAAGAGTTAACAAAGGCTGGGGAAGGTGTTTGGCCTTAGTGGAGGATGAAGAGAAGTTACTTAATGGGTAAAAACATACAGAGAGAGAAGGATTAAGTTCCAATGTTTGATAACAGAGTACAGTTACTATCCTTAACAACAAGATATTTTGTATTTCAAACTAACTAGAAGACAAGACTTGAAATATTTCCAACACATAGAAGTGATAGTCTTAAGGTGAGAACTATCCTAAATGCTCTTACTTGATTATTACACATTCTGTGCTTGTAACTAAATGCCACATGTCCCATAAAATGTACAAATATTATATATTAATGAAAAACTTTAAAAAAAATTTACATGGAAATTCATGTGCAATCATATAATATATGGGACATATGTAAAGAATTTTTATAATTCATTAGTAAAAAACATAAGCAACTTAATCAAAAACTGGGCAAAGGAATTGAACAGATATTTCTCCAAAGACAATATGCAAAAGGGAAATAAGCACATGAAAATGTGCTCATCATTATTAATCATTAGGAAAATGCAAACCAAGTTACAATGTGATACCACTTCACATTGACAAGTGGAAAAAAAAAAAGCAGCTACTAATGAGTGTTGGTGAAGTTGTGGTATGTATGAGGGTAAACCCTCATACATTGCTAGTTGGAATGTAAATTATTACAGCTGCTTTGGAAACCAGTTTGTCAGTTCCTCAACAAGTTAGGCATAGAATTACTATATGACTCAGCAATTCCACTTATAGGTATATACCTAAGAGAAATGAAAATGTGTGTCTACACAAAATGAGTACTTGGATGTTCATGGCAACTTTATTTATAATAGCCAAAAAATGAAAAATGGAAATAACCCAAGTACTCATTGACTGATAAATGGATAATATCCATACAACAGAATATTATTTACCAATTAAAAGGAATGAAGTGCTGATACATGCCCCAACATGAATGAACCTTGAAAACAAGTGAAGTGAAAGAAGCCAGACACAAATGACCACATATTTTATGATTCTATTTATATGAAATGTCCAGAATAAACAAATGTATAGAGGCAGAAATGAGATCAGTGGTTGCCTAGGGCTTGGAGAGAAATAGGAGGAATGATTGCTGGTAGGCTGGAATCTACTTGGGAGGATGAAAATGTTCTGAAATCAGGCTGTAGTAATAGCTGCACAACCTTGTGACTATACTAAAATCATTTGAGTTTTATACTTTAAATGTGTGAATTGTGTCGCTGTGAATCATATCTCAGTAAAACTGTTTATAAAAATGCAATGAAATGCTGAGTACAGTTCAGACACACCATTCTTTCAAAATCTGAAAAGAGAAAAGCAGACATCAATATTCCATTGCAATTTATAATATCAATAATGCCTGTTGTCTTTAGAAAAGCTGGAAATGGGCGTCAAATTATTGCACTTAACACTTCAATCATGAATTTTCCTAATGTCAGACAGTATATGAATAAGTAGAAGTTCAGTGCATGCAAAAATATGCTTTCTTTTTTCTATAGCAAAAAGATACCATACAGAATAGTCCAAATATGTATAGTACTTGGCAACAATGGAAACAAAATGTTCTAAGAACATGTTTTTGAAACAAAATTTCTTGTTTTATTTGTACTAAGTTTCTGTAACATAATTGTTATGTAAACGGTTTTTATCTGTGACATGTACCTATTAGAACGGACAGTCTTTCTAGGGCGTTATTCTTAGAATTCAGTGATATCTGAGATCACGTTAGCACTACTTATCAAATTATTCATTATATTCTGTTTAGTGTAAGATTTACAGGAAATGTTGGTTGACAAATATGAGGTTATGTGGTTTGGCAGTCAGAAATCTGTCAGATGGTTTTGTTTAGATTACATTTCCTTTTTTTAAAAAACCTGTGTTCAGAGTCTTCACATTACCAAAGACTTTCCAGTCGTTCTCTTTTTTGCTCTTTGAATTAACGCTTGACAATCCCCCTTTTCACAGTGTTCTTCCTTAACCTCCATTCAGCACATCATTCCTCCTTCCTCCCTGATCTTTCCTTCGCAGTCTCCCATTCTGCTTTTCTTCCTCTGACTTTTTCTTAGATGTTGATGGTTCTCATGGTTCCCTCCTTCAATTTTAGTCTTTTCATTTGTCTTCTTTGGAAATCTCACATGTTGCTACAATTTCAAAGGCATACATGGCAATAAAACCATAAATGTCCGTCTTCAGAACTGACCTCTTTGCTAAGTTTCATACCCAGATTTTTAGCTATGTAGATTAGAATGTTTACTGATTTCTCTCAAGCATCTCAGGTTCAAAATGTGCAAAGCTCAACTTAACTGTAAAACATGTTCTTCCATTCGTGTTCCATTCTTTGTTAATAGCACTATGTCATCGTCCTTGTCAATCAGAATAGAAGTATGAGATATCTTTCTGGTAGCAAAGTCCTTCCTGTTGATTTTTCGTCTGTGTTATCTCCTGAGTATATGTTCTCTTCCTCATCATAAAGCCTTATTTCAAGCTCTCTGTATTTATCCCTGTACTATTATATCATCTGTCCACATTAAACACACGGACTGTCTTTCTAAAATATTGATTTGCTTATGTAATTCTCTTGTTTAAACGTCTTCATAGACACCATTCATCACCTTCAGAATAGAAGCCACAGTCCTTGGCTTGGCTCTTCAGGGTTTGACATATGCCTAACTAGCTAAGCTTATTGTCAATCGGTTTCCCAGCTATTCTGGTACACTCTGCATTCTTCAACTGTGGTGTATTTTCAGACCCAGTTGCCCACGCTGTTGGTTGTTGTCATTGTTGTTTATTAGTTGGAAGCTAACTTCACTCCACGGGCCACAAAAATTGGTTCAGGACTCCAGGCCCGTGCCAATCAAAACATTTTCTTGGCTAGAGGAATCATTCAGCAATTAGCATGTGACCCAGTTGAAGACATTGGGACAAAAGGGGTAATTTGCTGGAGGCTTCTGGAAAAACTTTTCTTCCTCTCAGGAGAGAGCACTGGAAAAGACATTCTGTCTTCAACTCGATGTCCCAGTCGAAGGTCTAGCCTAAACCTGCTGTATCCATTTTGCTCCAATCAGAGAAGGTACCTCAAGTCAAAATACATAGGAGGGCCTAGTTGAACATGTCTCACAGAAACTGAGTGAGACACATTGGCTGAAACCACTTCTGGACTTCAGCTATGACAGTATTAAATTTCTGATTTATATCAGTTTAAATCAGTTTTTCTGATACTTACAGACCAAAGCTGCAAACTGATTCAAAAAAGTTCAAGGAGAGATAGGTGGCAGCATATTCAGTGTGTAGAACATGGATGAAACCAATTCCCATTGTTAAGACTGCTTTTTCTCATGAGCAGATTTATCACCTTTAGGCACACTTGTTTATACGTAGGTAATATATGTCTTACATTTGCGGAGATACTACTTTCAAATCTGATTATGACATATAGTATTGAAGAACTAATATTCAAAAGAGCTAAATGAGTGTATCCTTCTGAACATAAATATTAATGCTAAATTTAAATTGATGGATAAACATTGTAATACAGAAAGGAGGCAGGGAAATACTGGGTCAGAGACAGGGGTGAGGGTCCCTGGCAAGGACTCCACCCTCAAGCCTGGACCTGCAGTGCTAAATGAGAATATGAATTCCTGTTTTCCTGCCTGAATGTTGCCTTTTCCAAAACCACCCTGGGCTGCCACAACTCCCACCCTGTACCCATAAAATCCCCAAAGCTCCACTGGCAGAAGAGCAGAGTAGCGTGGCAGAGAAGGAGAGAAGAAGCATCTGAACATCTAGGGGAGACGAGGCAGCTGGACATCAGAGACTATGGTTGGAGAGGAGTTTGGCTGAGGACAGTCAGAGAGGAGTTTGGCTGGGGTTGGCCTAACTCTAGGGGAATTTAATCTTCCCACTCCATCCCCTTTCCAGATCCCCATACCACTGAAAGCCACTTCCATCACTCAATAAAATCCTCTGCATACACCATCCTTCAATTCATTCATGTTACCTGATTCTTCCTGGACGCCAGACAAGAATTTGGGAAACGCTGAGCACTGAGCCTTTTAACATTGAAGCCATCTGTGGATGGCAAAGCTAAAAGATCATTGTTTGTAACACACACTCTCTGAGGCTCCAGAGGTTGCAGGCAACAGCTAGACACTGCTGTGGGCTGGTACGGGATTTGTTCCTGCTAGCATCTAAAGGTACTCACCCTGGCTCCTGCACCCGTTCACCTGTGTGCTCCCCTTCCACAACGGGTTTGAGCATGGCGGCCAAGTAAAGAAGACACCCCTGTCTTAAGTCCTGCGAGGGGCTCAAGGGAACTCTCCCGTCTCAGTTGGCCATCACTATGTTAAAATGCAGCGGTTTTGGTCAGTATTTTGAAGTTTTAGTTTTATTGTTTTTAAAAAGCACCTTAGTTTTTAATTTTTAAAATATGACAGGTGTCTACCCCAAAAATAAATGAAAAGCATTTTCTATTTTTTATGCAAAACCTGAGAGCCTTTTATGTATAATTATATTGAAGCTAGCCTTTTAAGGTTCCTACTCAACTCTAAAGAGAACTGTGAAACACATAGGGTTTTTTTGCCCAATAAAATTTTTCACACAAAAACCACAGGTGTAATGTTACTCCACGTGTTCTTCTATGTCCCAGATTTTTTTCTCCAAAAAAGAAAAATGTCAAACATGAGTATTTAAGACTAGGGCATGGGGAAGTTCTTTATTATGAAAGGAAATGCCTAGAAATAAAAGCCAATGCTTAAAAGAAGAAGTTGAGTCTCTTAATGTTTAATAATTTGCAAAAATCCTGGGCTCCATATGCATCTGGATAATTGGTGTAATTTTAGACATTAAGAGAGCGAGAAAGCAAGTTTTAGTTCTTCATTTTTTTAATGCTTGCTTTACCTTATACTCTTTTTTTCTTTCTCTTTTTTCTCTTTCTTATCCAGAGTTGATGAAGTTTATGTGGTAATTTCAGTGTAGCTATTCTAGTTTCATCTCTCTTCTGAATCCATTTTCAGTCGTATTAAGATGCACTGTACTACACAACACAGGATGCAACAGGTCCTAATTTTGCACACATGGTTTTATTTTGTTGGATTAAATCTGATGGTAGCTTTTTGACCACATTATATATTTACTCCTCATGTAGTCAATTCATGTTAGAATTCTGATGTCTCTTGGGAAATTGGTAGGTTTTTTATTTGTACCTCTGTGCCTTCAGTGGCTAAGTGTTAAGCTAAGCCTCAAATGAAGATATTATTTCAGAGAATGTCTGAATCTGGTAACTTTTTTTTTATAAGAACATGCCAAGAAAACACACAAGCATATAGTTATTTCCTGATAAAGCTTGTCAGCAAGAATGACTTGTCAGAATAAATGGAAAAAAATAATGACTAGAGCAATAGAAGAATGTAAGAAAAGCATTGGCAACCTTTTTCTTTTTACGTTTGGGGTTAAAAAAAATTTATGTGTTTATAATAAGAAAATAATTTTTTTGTCTTTTTTATTGGACATTTTAAAAGAATACATGCAACTAAAAAGAGAAAAGCTAAAAGTCAGTTTACTTTGACTTTTCAGTAATTATTTATATTTATGGCTTTTATTGTTCTTTCTTCTAGTTATTGCGCTTAGCTACCTCTGTTCCTTAAGAAAGACAGCCACCTCCCAGGATTGTTGGCTTGATTTTTCTAACAGTGTCTCATTTCCTTTTTAAATGTATTAGCAATTAACTCCCATTTGTCCCTAACTGCAACTTTGTTAGATTTTCCACCTCTCTCTGCTTACTGAACTAGAAGAGAAGTACATTAAAAGTTTATATAAATGGCTGGATTTTCTGCTTTAGGGAAAATTTAAAAGAAAGCAGACTTTTCATTAATGGGAAAGGAAATAGACCATTTCCAGCATTGAGTATGCTGAATGGATAAATGTAGGGAGGTACAATAGGAAAACTGGACACTTCCCAAAGCCTCCCAAGTTTTGCCCTTTGCCATGTTTCTGTATTATTTTAGATTGAAGTTATTCCCAGAATGTCAAATACACCATATTCAAATGTAAGTACAAAAACATATCCTAAAGCCAAGTGAAAAAAAAAGTTATTTGCCAATCTCCGTTGGTTCAAGTAGTGTGAAAATTAGTTATACATTTTCAAATATAGTTATTCTGTATTTTAAAATGTAATCCATGTATGTGTTTTTTTAAAGGCTCTAGTAGGATAATTCCCTAGTTGAAGTAGAATGGAAACTAAAACATTGACATTTTTACTTATTTCCAATTTAAATTGCATTTTTTAAAAAAGGATATAGAGTTCTGCTTTAGTTGGCCTTGTTTTAAGTTCCATGGGAGTTTGCTTTCATCTCAGTTCCCATAGATATGTGTGAGAAATTCTTCAGGGCCTGAAACAAGAGTATCTTCAGGGTTATATGATCTGACCTAATCAACCATGAATCAACCATGAATGCTCTCATACTCTTTTAAAAAAGAATCTCTTTTAAAAGCTGTTTAATGAAGGCCTTTCTCAATCATCTTCTCCTTCTTCCCTTGATTAGACATTGATGAGTGCAGCATCATTCCTGGGATATGTGAAACTGGCGAATGTTCCAACACCGTGGGAAGCTATTTTTGTGTTTGTCCACGTGGATATGTAACCTCGACAGATGGCTCTCGGTGTATCGGTAAGACTCACATTTTGCAGGCACAATACACTGTTTCTTCATAATGATGGAATAGCCCAAGCAGGTATGAAATGGCAATGATTATAAAATATTGAAGAAATGACTGAATGAGTTGTTTAATGTAAAGAGTACCAGTATTGACGGATTGACAGACCAGGTTCTCTTTGCAAAGACTTCAGTTTCATCTGGGTTTGTTTTATGTTGTTGAAGTTATTTGGAGAGTAAAGACAGACCAAGACATTGCTCTTGCCCAGAGTTAGAGACAAGAAGGCATGAGAAAAACATTTTTTTAATCTGCTTTTGGATACAGAATGTAGTAATTAAAGGTTCTTTTGCTGCTATGAATCATGAATGTAGTCAACATCTTATTTACTTAGAACTTGTTTATTCTATTGAAAATAATCACTATAAAAAAGAAAATGACACCACCTTTAATTTTGTGTTTAAATATATTCAAATTAAAACCATTTTATACTTTCCCTTGTTTATTTAGAAAGATGAAATAGTGCTTCACAGTCATGGTGTAGGTAATCTGTTATTGAGCAAGGCTTAGACATCTGCCTTATTGTGAGCATAGAGATTGTGAAGTGTCTTTTGATGCATAATCACAGCACAGTGAGCTACCCTCCCATTTCTCTTCCTGAGCATTTAGCCTAGTCTATTCCAATTTTAAGCTAACAATAGGTAGAAAGAGAGGAAAAAAGATGCACCATTATGTTTCCTGGCACCAAAGATTCATGTAGTGCAGGAATTAGGTAAATTAATCCAATACCTAAAGAATGGTGTTGTTTGGTCCACTAGAGGGTGGCAGTTTGGGCAGTGTCTCTCTCTCCCCAAACCAGGCAGTTAGTATGTCAGCAATGAACTGCTGGGATCTCAGCAGGTCTTAATGATTCCCTAATGATTCTCACGGTGCCCAAGAGAACTGGGTTGATGAGATGGAAATACAGAGTCAAAGATGTAAGCTAGAAGTTCTAGGACACCAATAAAAGAATTGTGGGCTGAATTCATTTGATTAAATGTACTGATATAATAGGTCATCCAACAATGAATATAAAAGATACAAATCCTGCCTTCACAATGCAATATTGTCATCATAAATAGCAGTTAGAAGCCTAGTAATAGCAGTAATAGAAAAAACAGTGACAGTAGTAGTGAAAATAACAGCTGTCGTCTAAGATTTTACACATACCATGTATAGGGCACTGAGCACCTCCACTACCTTATTATCTCATAGCTGTGAGGAGTCAGGCCAGCTACCATCTCCTCTACATTTTAGTTTCTTCTAATAAATGTCCAATAAAATATTCTTCATTATTATTCTTACTATTAACAAGAGGAGGATGTGCCTGCTCTGGACCTATGCGTCATATGGTCCTTCTAATAGCCCTGTGTGATAAGTATAGTTATTCTAGATTTACAGATAAAAGAATTATAGTTCAGAGAGATTAAATGACTTGCACAGTGTTTCACAGCCAGTGAATGGAGCCAGGATTCAAATCTGACCTCTCTGACTCCAGCGTCTGTGCTGCTGTGACACTGCACTGCCACTTAGCCCTTTAAGGTTGTGGAGATCCCGTGGCTAGATGGCAGGGCCTCCAGCATGAGTGGCTTCTCCAATGTCATGCTAACAGCCTGCTTTGAGAAGTAAGATGTCCATTGGGAGCCTCATATCATGTCTTTGAATGAGAATTGTTTGTATTTTACAGATGAATCAGAGTTTCTATTTTGCATTAGGTAAATCATTTTTGGTAAAATATTAAGTCTGTACAACTGAGCAAATAAACTATTTTAGGGTTGCTGTTGCCAGTTGGCTCACTGCACAGTAGGTTTGATTCATTTAATACCCTAGTTCCCCTTTATCCACGGTTTCACTTTCCATAGTTTTGTTTTCTGTAGTTCCCACTGTGATTCAAAAATATTAGGTGGAACATGCCAGAAGTAAACAATTCATAAATTTTAAATTGTGCATTATGCTGAGTAGCATGGTGAACTCTCACACCAGTATTGATGCTAGCAATTCGGATATACAGCAAGAAAAGAAAAGAAATTGTATGCTGAGGTTTCTAAGATCTATGGTAAGAACAAATCTATCCATGAAATTGTGAAGGAAGAGAAATAATTTCATGCTAGTTTTGCTGTTGCACCTCATCCTGCAAAAGTTACAGCCACAATGCATGATAAGTTTAGTTAAGATGGAAAAGAAATTGAATGTGTGGGTGGAAGATATGAACAGAAGTGTGTTCAAATTGAAAGCACTTGGATTCAGAACCATTCAAGGTTTCAGACGTCCACTGGAGATCTTAAAATGTATCGCCCACAGATAAGGGAGGACTACTGTATAATTTGGCTGTCAGCTTTCTGTGACAGTTGAAAATGAGTGCAACTACCTACACTTGGTTTGATTTTCTTAAACTCTATAGGAAAATAGTAAGTTTATGCACACATGCATTGTGAACACAAAATCATCACCTTGGAATAGGTATAGATTCAACTCTGTAGGAGAAGTGTCACGTTGGGAGTCCTCATTGAACACTGTAGTCTGTGTGCTGCAGAACCTGACTTCAGAAACTTTTCTCCTAGAATATGGCTAGAAGAAATATGACTGGAGAAGGAAGTGAGGTTAATATTGTGAAGTTCTGGAAATGCCATATAAGGCGCATGTTTTTTATTTGGTAGTCAATGTGGAGTAATTGAAGGCATTTGAGAACAAATTGGAATGTGGGTTGGTGGACTGAGAATAGTAAGAAACTAGTTATGAGGCAGAATTTGCCGAAACAAGTTTTCGTGTTTTACTTCCCATTTCTAAATTATTTCTTTTTATTTATAACTTACATTTCAGAATCTTTCTCTAGTCAAACAAAACTTGCATTTGTATTTTTGTTTTGCATTGGAAAAGAAGCATGGATCTTCATTTTACTCAGATAATGAAGCCCAAGATCATTAGTACCTGATGATTTACTGAGGTGGTTTTTCTTCAATGAAAGACATTTGATTTATCATGAAGTTAGGATAAACTCTTTTATCTCTTGCCTCCTTATGTTATTAAAGTCCAAAGTCTCTATCCAGACGTTCAAAGCCCTTCATAACCTGTCCTAGCTTGTATTCCAGACTCATTTCTAGCCACTTGCCACCTCACACTCGTATCTCTCTCACTGCTGTACGTGATCACACTGCCATCCTTTTTGCCAACAACACCCCTTCTGCCTGAAGCATATTGATTTTTCCCTTCTATGCTCATTAAAACCAAACTCATTCTTTAAGTCCCAAATTAGGTATCCCTTTTTGTTTTTTTGTTTTTTTGTTTTTTGAGATGGAGTGCCACTGTGTCACCCAGGCTGGAGTGCAGAGGTACCATCTCAGCTAGCTGCAACCTCCGCCTTCTGTGTTCAAGCAATTGTCCCATCTCAGTCTCCTTAGTAACTGGGATTACAGGTGCTCCACCACCATACCCAGTTAATTTTTGTGTTTTTAATAGAGATAGGGCTTCCCTATGTTGGCTAGGCTGGTCTCAAACTCCTGACCTTAGGTAATCCACCTGCCTCAGCCTCCCAAAGTGCTGGAAATTACAGGTATGAGCCACCACGCCTGGCCAGTAATGCTTTTCCTTATAGCTGTTTCACCTTGGACAAAGTTAATCAGTCCCATCCATAATATGTTTTCATTTTCTTCATTATAGGGCTTACTGCATTGTCACAGGCACTCACTTGTGCATTACTTACTGGCTAGACTGTGGGCTTCGTTAGGCTCTGTCTTATGGAAGTTCATGGACCTGGGCTTTATGTAATATGCATCTTGCATAAAAGTTTGTGCTCAGTGTATCTTTTCTGAATGAATAGGAAAACCAATGAAGGAATGAATGAGATGATACTGAATGTAAGAACTTCGTGTTGATTAAAGTGGCTTTGTAGCCTTTGGCATCTCTTTGGACATGATGTTGTGCCACTGAATTATAGTCTTCCATGCTCAGAAGGCAAGAGCTAGCTTGAGGTTCAGAAAGCTAAGTCCTGTGCTAACCAGGAGTCCCATTCATTTCCCTTTCAACATCCTGAACACTAGGAACAAAGAAAGTTCTCTAGGGAAGGGAGAATGGCTTTCCAGAATTACAAAACCAGTATTATTATTAAGTAAGCAGCTTTAAAATGTTTTGAATAACTATGTTACATTTGGAATAAGTATGCATTTTGCATATGTGAGAAAAAATTAATCTAACATTTTAATGTGTATGAGATCTTTGGTTTTTAAAATTATGAGACTGTATTTTCTCAGATTGAATTTATTTGGTGGAATTATATATGTCAGAGATATTTCCATGCTGTTTATTTTCTAACCACATGTATGCTAATGATAAAGAGTAGGATGAACTTAGAGTTTTTTTTAGTTCTAAACTGCATGTTATCTGCAGCTTTATTCCGAGAGCTCACATGTGCTGAAAGTGACCTTTGCTGAATGTTGCCCTAATTTCGTATTCTAGTTAACACAGATATTCTGAGTGTATGCCACATGATAAAGCATGAATAAACTTGATCTTATTTATTTCATGTGCCAGAAAACAGTTTCACATGGCCAGGAAGTTTAACTGGCAATTTAATTATAATACATGATCATTTTCTGCTTTCATTGTATACTAAGTAGAAAAATCAAATTTCTGATTTGTTTATCTATCTAGTATATTTAATCATCCTTTTAAATATCCAGGAAAGAACATTTTTAGCATAGAGCACTAACATATACATATACTAAGATATTATTTCATTGTGTTCTGGCATCCATTGATGCTGCTAAGAAGTCAGCAATTGATTGATTTAAATACCATTTCTTAGCAGGTGATATGTCTTGCCTTTCCACTATTTTTAAGATCTTTATCCTTGTAGTTCTGTATTTTTACAGTGGTATGGCTAGTTGTGGATTTGTTTTTATTTATCCTACTTTGAATGTACTGGACTTGTTACATCTGAGGGCATACAACATTACTAGAAAGTTCTAAGTTAATATCCATTAAATACTGTTTCTTTCCCATTCTGCTTATTACTGTTTCTAGTACTCTTATTAGATGTCCTATTAGTCCATTTTCATGCTGCTGATAAAGACATACCTGAGACTGGGTGATTTACAAAAGAAAGAGGTTTATTGGACTTACAGTACCGCATGGCTGGGGAGCCCTCCCAACCACTTCGCAAGGTGAAAGGCACAACTCACATGGTGGCAGACAAGAGAAGAGCTTGTGCAGGGAAACTCCCATTTTTAAAACCATCAGATCTCTTGAGACTTATTCAATGTCACGAGAACAGCACCGGAAAGAACTGCCCCCATGATTCAATTACCTCCCACCAGGTCCCTCCCATAACGTGGGGATTCAAGATGAGATTTGGGGAGAGACACAGCCAAACCACGTCAGATGTACACAGGTGTACATCTAATTAGCTTTTCATTCTCACCTTCATATTTCTTAACCTCTTTTTAAGATTTGGATTTGTCTATATGAGCTAATTGAAAATAATATATTCATATATATCTGCCAACTCAGTAATTCTTTATGTGCAATACACTTGTTTAATATATTCATCAGATACTTTATTTCATTTCATTTATAGAAGTTTGAGCTCTTTTAAGTCTGTTCCCATTCATTGTTTATGGGCCTTTTCCCCTTGTTTATACATATCTTCAGACTTGAATTGCTTTAAATATATTAATATAATTTAGTTATTAGTTAATATTTAATTATTAATAATTTGAAATAATAAATGTCAGAATTGGTATGACCATTTCATTATCAGAAATATACTGGTTACTTAACTAGGTTTTGTTTCTTGGTGTGTTATTATGTATTTTCCTTTTAGCAGCTCTTTTGTCTTGGAACTTTATGAGACTCCCTTGAGACTTTAATTAATATTAAGTCCTCTAATTGTGTTGGCTTTTGTGAGTTGCCTGGAGTATCTCTACCTGAGAACCTCTTTACATTATATTCTTCCATTAAGTTCTTCCGACCAAAAACGTACTATGAATTGAGGCATCAAAGCTATTGATGTGAGGAAGACCTTGTGGTTACAGATTCTTAGGAGAAATCTTTCTTTTGCCTCCATGCAGCATCAAGGTAGAGACGGACAAGTTTCTTGGTTGCCCCCATTACCTTATCCATATACTATATCCATATACTAAGGATATGACTCTTTGGAACCCTACCTTATGAGAGAGTTTTCTGTTATGTATCGGGGGGAGAGTGGAATCTGGGCTTTATAGTTTATGATCTGGGCCCTGTGAAACTACCAGAGTTGAAATTCACAGTCTTCAGAGTTTAATAGAAGCCTAAAGGTGAAACTTTGTTGCCCAGATACCTCCTAAGAGTCTCATTTCACCTCATTTGGGGACTCTGTTTTATCCTTCATTCATGTGAGCTGGATGATGTATTTTTAAATATTTTTTCATATTTTATTCAGGATATTTTGTTGAGAGGAACATTCAAGGTAGCTAATTCACCATGAAACCTGCAAGAAATAGAACATATGTTGTTTTATTTCATTCTTCCACCAACCACGTTCTGTACAGAAGAAGGATTAAATATAATTGAAAATCAAACAATTAATAATATTTGAATGTAAAACTAGGTCTCTTGACTCAAGTCCATGGTTTTGTTTTGTTTTCAAGCCCTGTGTTACAACCTCCTTCTTGTAGAAGCCTTAAAGAGGTCAATATATTCATCCTAACTTGTAGCACTGATTGTGTTTTATAATGTTAGTGATTATTGTTAAGAATTTGGGACTTTCTTACTTTCATTTACATCCTGGTCTTGAGGAGGTAGCATATGATACTTGGGGTTCCTAAAATGAATATTTCAAAAATTATTTCCTTTGATCATTCATAGGAATACAAACTTAGCTGTGCAATTATTCCTAATGACAGCCTGTCCAAGTCCAACTGAAGTTTTTGAAATTTCTGCAGTGCCTTTAAGTATGTGTGTATACATCACATTTAGCACTTTGTCTGGGGGCATGCTGGGATTTTGGGGGAGAAATATAAGGAGGTATTCGATTCTTATACAGAGTATCTTAAAGCCAATTCATTTATTTTATGATAGCTTAAAAGCCACCTGAGGCATGGTATCTATGGGCCAGTAGAGGAAATAATGTGCTTACTTTAAACTCTGTGTGCAATGCTAAAAATTTGAACTTTACCTTTTAGTGTAATTATAAGCAATTAACAGTTTCATCTTCATTATTGGTATACAGATCCTGATTGCTGTGGTACATCTTTCTTCTTGTGACTGTAGACAAAACATCTTTGAAAGCGTCTTGATGAGGCTGAATAATATGTTAATTAAGCTCACAATTTTTTCCATTGTTTATGATAAAGGCAGTTTCAGTTATAACCCAGAGAGTTTACAGATAGTATTAATAATTTGTCCCTATGCAACTTTGCATTTTATGCAGTCTTGTGCAATGATCATAACTTGTCTTCTAGCCTTTATCTGATCATTTTGATCCATTGTGTGTCCTGCTGTCAGAATGACCTCTATTACAGTCATATTTGATCATATAACTTCCTTACATCAAATCCTACAGGATAATGCACAGACTCCTTACCACGCAGTCCTGACAAACTGTGCTTACCTCTGAATGCTCACCTTATTTTACCTCTCAATACATAGTTTGACGCAATCAGTTGCCCTAGTTGTTGAAAATGTCTCATCCATCTCTGGCTTAAATAACATATATACACTCACAATTCACAGATATGTAGTTCAGCCTGACCATGATTCTGCATTCCAGGCTCATTCAACGTTCCAAATGTAACATGTTTTAAAGAGGAGCCTTGTCTTATGTTCACTAATCCTGTTTGTTCTCTCTCCATCGCCATCTCAGCTGTGCAAGTCAAAAACTTAGGAAACGTCTTAAGACTATCTTTCTCTTATACCCCACACCCAAGCAAGTTCCCATTAGCTGTACCTTCAAAACATGTCTGCCCTCTGCTCACCCTCTTCATCACCACTGCTGTCACCCTCATCAAAGCCACCATCATCTCTCACCTGAATGTCTTCAGTGTCCTCCTCACTGGTCTCTGTGCTCTCACTACAGTCAATTCTCATAGCAGCCAAAGAGATCTTCTTAGAAATGTAAATCATTGTCTTCTCTCATTATAACCAACCAGGAAATCTCCAAACACTCCACTCGAAATCCAAATGAAATCCCAAAGTCCTTTCCTAATGGCCGTCAGGACCATCCATGATAGCCTCTGCTGTCTCTCCGAGCCCGTGCTCTCGCACTTCCCCTTTCGCAAGCTGTTCTCTAGTCATAGTGGCCCCTCGTTCTTTGCACACATGAAGCACATTCTCTTCTTCCTCAAAAGCTGCTCTTTCTTCAGATACTACCATGGCTCATGCTCTCATCTTAGTCAATCGTCTTCTCAAATGTCACAGTTTCAGGTTGCTTCTCATCAACTTTTAGAAAATAATCAGTCAGATATTGCTGCATTTGAGACAACCACAAAACCACAGTGACATACAACAGTGCACATCTCTAGACTGAGGATCAGGACTCGGTTGTTGCTTTCCTTCAAGCTTCAGAATTGCCTGGCTTTAACTTCTTGCTGCGCTTTGTCCTCCTGTCTGCTCCATGTCTTTCATTGTTCTGTCCCTGGCTTGATGAATGTTTGCCAGCTAAATGAGTAAAGGAAGGAAGAAATGAACAGAAATTAAGAGAATGAAGGAAGGAATACATAATAGAGATTAAGTAGTATAAGTCATTTCACCTACATTCATCTCATGTGCCATGATTATTGTAAGAACCTAAGATATTTCTGCCACATTTTCTGTTTTATTTTTACATGCACAGATCAGAGAACAGGCATGTGTTTCTCCGGCCTGGTGAATGGTCGCTGTGCACAAGAGCTCCCGGGGAGAATGACGAAAATGCAGTGCTGCTGTGAGCCTGGCCGCTGCTGGGGCATCGGAACCATTCCTGAAGCCTGTCCTGTCAGAGGTTCTGGTACGTGGCTGGCTGCTAGTGTCCTCAGGACAGACACTGTTAGGGAAATTAGTAACAATAATCTGTTTTGCACTCTGGGAGGGCAAGGCGGGTGGATTGCTTGAGTCCAGAAGTTCAAGATCAGCCTGGGCAATGTGGCAAAACCCCGTCTCTACCAAAAATACAAAAATTAGCTGGCCTTGGTGGTGCACGCCTGTAATCCCAGATATTTGTGGGGCTAAGGTGGGAAAATCACATGAGCTTGGGCAGTCCAGGCTACAGCAATCCATGATCGTGCCACTGCACTCCAGCCTGAGTGACAGAGTGAGACCCTCTCTCAAAAAATATATATATATATATTTTGCTCTTCTCCTTGAAGTCAAGTCATATTTGTCTTCCTTTGTGTATTTTTAATATGACTTGAGGGTTTTTGTGGGGAATGAGATAGCATTGTTATTTAGGATCAGTTTTGGTAATACCCAATTTAGTAACATCAGACAAATTCCTCAAAGCCGATTGACTTGTTTTTGTCCAAGTATTTTTAAAAATTATTTTCAATGTTGTTATTTCAATTCAGTTTTTAAATCTCCTGATCTTTCATTCCAGAGCTTAAATATCTTTGAAGAAGAAAGCTCTGTCTTTATTTCAGGAATACCTTCAGCTTATAACGTCTCAGTCTTTGAAGATATTTTCTCTCTTCTCATGATCTTGAAAATTAATCATACAAGAGTATAATGATGCCTATTATTAACTTTGCTGTAGTAACTGCCTTATAAATGATGCTATATTGGGAAATTAGGGTTAATGAGAAGTAGTTCCTCTTGATATGTGTAAAATGAGTAGTCAAGTACAATCAATGCTTATCACATAAAGATATATTAACATATTCAATTATATTATTATTTTCTCTTTGAATTAAAATCATGAAAAATAATTAAATCTTTGAAATATACTTACAAAGATTTATACCAATATATACTGCTATAGGAAAAAATATCAAGACACATTCATCATTCTTTCCAAATCTCTAAGTCATAAAATAGCAAAATCTATTAGTAAGACAACAAAGGGCACAATTAATGCCTAGTTAAATTTTGGATTCTCCTAGTTCCACTAGTAGTATATAATTAATACTTTATATTTCTTTTGATATAATGCCTTAATTCTGCAAACAGTTAAGGAAATAAGGCAATTGCTGTCTTCTTGCTTCTCATTACTCAACTTTGTCACTTGGACAAAAAAGGAGCAGATTTTAAAGCTTATTAGATACTGTGTACCATTAAAATCCATGTTAGAAAAAAATTTTTTTTCTAAAACAATTTTCTAACATGGATTTTAATAGTATACAATAATAAGCTTTAAGCATTTTTATCTATTCAAGTAAATTTCCTATATTCATAATTATGTCTGGAATTTTATGTGTTGCACTTAGGGTGCATAAAATAAAAATGCACATATAAATCATTATTTGTTTATGCAACTCAGTTAAAACAATGTGACATATAGGTTTTAAATTTTTTTCTAAAACTTCTTTACCTTTTTCTTGCTACTGCCAGCGTTAAAAACATGTGTTGAGATAGTAATCTACTTAATCATATTGTGTAGTATAGGTAAGCCAAAGTGACCTAGTGCAATGTACCAATTGCTTTTATTATGCAGGAAGACATTCACTTACACTTTCTTAACTTAAACTTTCTTTTTTTCTAGAGGAATATCGCAGACTTTGCATGGATGGACTTCCAATGGGAGGGATTCCAGGGAGTGCTGGTTCCAGACCTGGAGGCACTGGGGGAAATGGCTTTGCCCCAAGTGGCAATGGCAATGGCTATGGCCCAGGAGGGACAGGCTTCATCCCCATCCCTGGAGGCAATGGCTTTTCTCCTGGCGTTGGGGGAGCCAATGTTGGGGCCGGAGGACAAGGGCCTATCATCACTGGACTAAGTAAGTGGTTAGTTTTCCTGTGGACTCTTTAGTTTTCTGCCTCAACTAACATTCTAATATCTAACATAATTTTAATTTTTTCAAAAGGGTTGTGTGAACATACTTGCACATGTGTATGTGTGAGAGAGAGAAAAAGAGAGAGGGGGAAACCTATTTCAGGGTCTGATAGGTAGCAATACCAGATTTAGGAAAATATTACTTTTCTGTTACGTAAACTTTCTGTTAAATTAGAGAAAAAAATGTGCTACCCAGGTTCTCTTTGAAAATACATACGAGAGCCCAGTAATATTCCAATCCAGTTGACACCACCAAAAAGCATGTTTTTGGTTCCAATGTGTTTCATTTGGCTGTTTGCAGCTGCCCTATTCAAACACCCACTTGAGTTATTTTCCAGAACCATTTCTCAACTGAGATAAACTGAATGTTTTGCTCTGTGCCAATTCAAATATTGTAATGTACATATCTTTCCTTTCCTCACCTGTTTTTGTTAAATTGCTTAAGAAATTGAAAAACATGGGCTTCAGACCAGAGTTGGCATCCATGTACTTGACATTTAACTTAATTCTTTTTAGAAGCATTTCTCTTGCTAATAATATTTAAGGATGTCCTATACTGTTATGTTTATTCTTTTTGGCATATTGCTGATTTACTATATCTGAATATTCAGCAGACTGACAAAGGAGACATGGAAAGCACTCAAATGTACAGTAGAACATACCTGAAATTTGAAAAAGACATCATTATGGGCAAGATTTCCAGATGTGTAACTTGACAAATGCAAGTTACAGCCATGTGTCTCAGTAATATTTTTTAGATTGTCCACATTACAGTTTTAATAAAATATAAAATAATATGAGCTTAGGATGTATACCTAATTAATTTACTATTAAATGTCCTTTAAAAATCAATTTAGGAAAGAAATGCATGTTGTAATGATTAAATATAATTGTGCTTTTAATTTTCTATAGCAATTCTGAACCAGACAATAGATATCTGTAAGCATCATGCTAATCTTTGTTTAAATGGACGCTGTATACCTACTGTCTCAAGCTACCGATGTGAATGCAACATGGGTTATAAGCAGGATGCAAATGGAGATTGTATAGGTAAGTTCCTGATTCTTTAATAATCCTTCTTAGTTTCTTTAGTAGCTGTTAGATTACAGGATCAAATTGGAGTGAACATGATTTTTTTAAGTCTTTGAAATAAAGCTAATTTCCAAACTGTCTCTTCTGTGTGTATGCTATTCAATATGCCCCTTTAACCTATGCTGAGCTAGGTCACTTCAAGAATTTCCTACCCTTTCAGGTCCTAAATATTGTGATATCTATCTCTGACTCTCCCCTTCCTTCCTTCTTAGAATTGCTTACTCTTAATATAAACTAAAAATAAAAAGGAATCTATGTAACAATGAATATATTTTGAAAACAGTTTGTTGAGCATGAATCCATTTTTAAAAGATGACAAGACACCAATGGACTAAAATCTGATACGTCAGGGCAGTAGTTTTCAAATATGTTGGTCTCAGACCCATTTAAACTCATAAAATCACTGGTTATCTCTATTTCAATAGTTACCTAATTAGAAATTAAAGATGAAAATATTAAAACATTTATTGATTTATTCAAAACTAACAATAATAAACCCATTGCATGTTAACATAAGTAACATTTTTATGAAAAATTACATTGTTGAAAACACAATGTGTGGGAACAAATGTTGTGTTTTACATTTTTGCAAATCTTTTAAATGTTTGCCTTAATAGAAGCCAGCTGGATTCTCATGGCTGCCTCTGTACTTAAGGTATGGTGATATGTTGTTTTGTTGAGGAATGAACATCTATCCTCAAACAGATTCATAAATGGAAAAGAAGAGGAATATTACATATGCTTTTCAGATAATTGTGGTTGTTTTGATATTCCACTAAAACAAACAAGGAGTAATTCTTAAAGTTTAGTTAACCATGTAGAATCTGAAACCATGTTAGTATACTTTTTGTACTCTGTTACATAAAGTCTACTGGTTTGTCTAATGTTTGAATGGATTTTGTAACATGCATTGGTCATTTGAAATATATTGATCCACTGTATTATTCAGACCTTTCCAAAGTTGACATATTTTACTATATACTGTCAAAAAACTATGTTTGATAGTATCACCATCAAACTCATAAAAATACCTTCAAATTTCTGGGAAACTCTCAAGCACACAGTGCTAAATACTCTTTCTGAATTCTGTCACTTTTAAGCTTGGATTTTAATGTTAACATAAAATACAGTCTGTTGTTTTTCTTAAAGTGACAGGCTCAATTCATTATTTCCAAGAAAATGTCTGCCAGATCAATAACTCTGAATAACTACAATTTGTCCATCAGTCATTCTTCAAGTAAAAACAGTATTCTGTGAAAAAAAGCTGCTAATGGAGTACACTACTCAAACAACTACACGGGAATTTTTCCTTGAGACACAGGCAGTCATAGTGCTTTAGTCAGCAACAATATGTAATGTACATTTTGTCACAAATATTTTAAAAATGTATATTCAAGAGTCAAGATTATCATTAATTTCATGGTGTCATCAATGATATTCCTTTTTTTTTTTTTTGAGATGGAGTCTTGCTCTGTCGCCCAGGCTGGAGTGCTGTGGTGCGATCTCAGCTCACTGCAATCTCGGCCTCCCGGGTTCTTGCAATTCTCCTGCCTCAGCCTCCCAAGTAGCTGGGATGACAGGTTCACGCCACCATGCCTGGCTAATTTTTTGTATTTTAATAGAGATGGGATTTCACCATGTTGCCTAGGCTGGTCTTGAACTCCTGAGCTCAGGCAGTCCGCCCACCTCAGCCTCCCAAAGTGTTGGGATTACAGGCGTGAGCCACCATGCCCAGCCCATCAATGATATTCTTAAGTGAAAATACCTTTTTTTAAATACCCTGTGAATTCATGGCATTGACTGCTAGGACAGTTTGGTGCTACTGCCTTAATCTGTGCTAAGCCACCATCATTACTCTTGTGTCATTGGAGCAAATGTTAACATGATTAAAACAAAAACAACTAAAGAGTGTCTTAATATGATTGTGAAAATAGTTTTGAATCAAACTCACTCTGAAAGGATCTCAGTGGTCTCTAGGGTCCCAGAGGCCACATCTTGAAAACAGCTGCTATAAAGAGTCCCTAACTTTCTTGTAGGTCATTTACAAAAAGTTTAACAGTGAGAGAGTTGTGTGGCACTCAGGAGACACATTCCCACAGAATCAGTGGTAGTGGTAGGCTTGGAAGTTCTGATTCCCTAAATGCCATTTAAATTGATCTGTGCTCATAAACTATGATCTGTACTAGTGATGTGGTAAAAGGAGAGACCATCAGGAACATCTCATCTAGCAGCAGAATCGGCAGTAGTTAGGGGTTACATTAGTGTCTGCGAAGGATAAGAAATTTCCCCATGGAGTTAAAAAAGGTCAGTAGAGAGCAGCCAAGATGGCTGAGTAGACATAGCCAGGAAGAGCATTTCCTACCAACAGACCAGACCATCAAGAAGACTGGCACACTCTGAGAGAATCTTCAGAAGGAAGGCATTAAAAGCATATGGAGGAGCACACAGACTCCCTGGACTGAAGTAGGAGGAAGCTGGGAAGCCTTCATGGGATTGCCAAGCACCAAGACTTGTTCCTGACCCCCAGCAGTTCCTGAGGAATGAGTGAATTAAATAGGTGAGGAGTGGCCCACTCTTAGCAGGGATCTCTGGAATCCTACCTGCAGGAGATCCCACAACCTGTATGGACATTTGAGCTGACAGGGAGAGCTGCTTGGATAGGTAGCAGGGACAGGACTCCAGCCTGTGCAGAGCCCAGAGGGTTTGGCACTGGAATGGCTGTGACAAAGGCTTGCCATTCTATAGGGGGCTTTGGCATTGGTTGATTGTTGGACCTGGGCAGAGCAGAGCAATCTTGCCCATGGGACAGGGTCAGTCTGATCTGAGTGTCCCCCATCTGCCAGCCTCTCTCAATGTTCCTGCATGACTGTGTCTACTTGCAGCACAGCCTCAATTGCCCATCTGGGGCTCTTCCCAGCAGTCACCACCATAGCTTCTTTGCCAGCAAACCCTGCCTAACCATTGGAGAACTTCCGTAATTGGGCCTCTGTCAACATGCTTCCACCTGCAGCCTCTTCCCACTACTTTGCTGGCATGTACTTGCCCACAGCCTCCCCTCATTGCTTCACTGGCACACATGCACATAGGCCTCACCACCCCATCACCACTGACAAGTTCTTAAGAAAGATGCAAACTGACCTGAAAGAGCTGAAAAACTCGCTACAAGAATTTAATAATACAATCAGAAGTATTAACAGAAGAATAGAACAACTTGAGGAAAGAATCTCAGAGCTCAAAGACTGGTTCTGTAAATCAACTCAGACAAAAATAAAGAAAAATTAGAAAGATTGAATGAACCCTCTGAGAAATAGGAGATTATGTAAATAAACCAAACTTACAACTCATTGGTATCCCTGAAACAAACGTAGAAAGAGCAAGTAACTTGGAAACATATTTGAAGATATTGCCCATGAAAATTTCTCCAACTCTGCTAAAGAAGTCAACATTCCAATTCAGGAAATCCAGAGAACTCTTATAAATATTATACAAGATGACCAACCTCAAGACATATAATCATCAAATTCTCCAAGGTAAACAAGAAACAAAAATTTTAAAGGCAACTAGAGAGAACGGAGCAGGTCACCTACAAAGGGAACCCCATCAGGATAACAGTGGACCTTTCAGCAGGAACCCTACAAGCCAGAAGAGTTTGGGGGTCTATGTTCAGCATTCTTAAAGAAAAGAAATCCCAACCAAGAATTTTATATTCAGCCAAACAAGTTTCATATGTGAAGGGGAAATAAAATATTTTTCAGACAAGCAGATGCTGAAGGAATTTGCCACCAGACCTGTCTTACCAAGAGGTCCTTGAGGGAGTGTTAAACATAGAAATGAAAGACTGTTACCAGCCACCACAAAAACAAACTTAAGTACATACACCATTGACACTGTAAAGTAACCACACAATCAAATCTGCATAACAACCTGCTAATGCAATGACAGGATCAATCAGCACATACCAATATTATCCTAGAAATGAACAGGCTAAATGACCCGCCTAAATGGCACAGAGTGGCAAGAGAGATAAAAAAACAAGATTCAACTATATGCTGTCTTCAAGAGACCCATCTCACATGCAGTGACATCCATAATCTCAAGGTAAACAGATGGAGAAAAAGCTATCAAGCAAATGGAAAACAAAAACAGTGGGAGTTGCTATTCTAATTTAAGACAAAACAGACTTTAAACCAACAATGATTTAAAAAGACAAAGAAGGGCATTACATAATAATAAAGTTTCAATGCAACAAAAGATTTGCTCTCCTAAACGTACGTGCACGCAACACTGGAGCACCCAGATTCGTAAAACAAGATTTTAGAGACCTACAAAGAGACTTAGATAACAACACAATAGTAGTGGGAGGCTGTAACACCCCACTGACATTATTAGACAGATCATCAAGGTGGAAAACTAACAAAAATATTTGGGACCTAAACTCAACACTTGGACAAATGGACCTAACAGATATCTACAGAACAATCCACCCAACAACAACAAAATATATATTTGCCTCATCAGTAGCACAGCACATATTCTAGATTGACCACATACTTGGCCATAAGCAATTCTCAATATATTCAAGAAAAATGAAATTATACCAACCACACTCTCAGACCACAGCATAATAAAATTTTTGTAACTAAAAAAAGCAAAGATGCAATGTAACAGACTCTCTGGGACACAGCTAAAGCAGCGTTAAGAGGAAAGCTTACAGCATTAAACTCCCACATTGAAAAGTTAGAAAAATCTCAAATTAACAACTTAACATCATACCTGGAAAAACTAGAAAAATAAGAGCAAACCAATCCCAAAGCTAACAGAATAAAAGAAATAACCAAATTCAGAGCTGAACTGAATGAAGTTTGAGATTGAAACAACCTTGAAAACATCAACAAAACCTAAAGTTGGGTCTTTAAGAGAGTAAGTAAGATTGATAAACTACTATCTAGACTGATAAAGAATAAGAGAAGATAGAAATAAGCACAATCTGAAATGACAAAGGGGACATTACCAACAACCCCAAAGAAATACAAAAATCCTCAGAGACACCTCTATACACACAAACTACAAAACCTTAAAAACACTTCTGTGCACACAAACTAGAAAACTTAGAAGAAATGTATAAATTATTGGAAGATAACATTTCCCAAGATTGAGCCAGGAAGAAATTGAATCCCTGAGCAGATCAATAATGAGCTCTGAAATTGAATCAGTAATGAAAAGCCTACTAACCAGGAAAAACCCAGAACCAGAAGGATTCACAGACAAATTCCTCCAGCTGTATATAGAGGAGCTCGTATCATTCCTATTGAAACTATTCCAAAAACTTGAAGATGAGGGACTCCTTCCTAACTCATTCTATGAAGCCAGAATTATTCTTTTAGAAAACCTGGCAGAGATACAACAAAAAAGGAGAGAAAACTTTAGGCCAATATCCTTGATGAACGGAGATGCAAAAGTCCTCAACAAAATACTAGAAAACTGAATCCAGCAGCACATCAAAAAGCTAATTCATCACAGTCAAGTAAGCTTTATCCTTGGGATGCAAGCTGAGTTCAGCATATGCAAATCAATAAATGTATTTTATTATGGATTTCATCTCCGATTTCTTTCAGAGACAAAGAAATCAGAGACAACACAAACAAATGGAAAAACATTCCATGCTCATGGATAGGAAGAATCGATATTATTAAAATGATCATAGTGCTCAAAGTAATTTACAGATTCAATGCTATTCCTATCAAACTATCAACATTTTTCACAGAATTAGAAAAAAAACTGTTAAAATTTATGTGGAACAGCAACAACAACAAAAAAAAACAATAGCCTGAATAGGCAAAGCAATTCTAAGCAAAATGAACAAAGCCAGAGGCATCACACTACCTGACTTCAAACTATACTACAAGGCAATACCTACCAAAACAGTATGGCACTGGTACAAAAAAGATATGTAGACCAGTGGCACAGATTAGAGAACCAAGAAATAAAGCCACACACCTACGACCATTTGATCTTTGACAAAGTCAACAAAAACAAGCAATGAAGAAAGGATTCTGTATTCAGTAAGTGGTGCTATGATAACTGGACAGTCATATGCAGAAGATTCAAACTGAGTCTCTTCTTTTCATCATAGACGAAAATTAACTCAAGATCGATTAAAGACTTAAATGTAAAACCTAAGACTATAAAAATTCTAGAAGAAAACCTAAGAAATGCCATTCGGGACATAGGCTGTGGCAAAGATTTTATTACAACGACTCCACAAGCAATTGCAACAAAAACAGAAATTGACCGATGAGACCTAATTAAACTAAAGAGCTTCTGCACATCAAAAGAAACTATCAGAGTAAACTTACAGGAGTAGGAGAAAATATTTGTAGACGATGCCTCCGACAGTAGTCTAATATCCAGAATCTATAGGGAACTTAAATTAACAAGCAAAAAACAATCTCAGTAAATAATGGGTAAAAGACTTGAGCAGACACTTCTCAAGACATATGTGCAGACAACAAGCATATGAAAAACAAGCTCGGCATCACCTCTCATTAGAGAAATGCACATCAAAACCACAATGAGATACCGTATTATACCAGTCAAAAAGGCCGTTATTAAAAAGGAGATGCTGGTAAAGTTGTGAAGAAAAGAAAGCTTATTCGCTGCTGGTGAGAATGTAAATTAGCTCCGCCACTGTGGAAAGCAATTTGGAGATTTCTTGAAGAATTTAAAACAGAGCTACCATTCAACCCAGCAATACTGGGTATAAACTCAAAGGAATATAAAATGTTCTGCCATAAAGACACATGCACACATATGTTCATCACAGTACTATTCACAATATAAAGACATGGAAGCAACCTAAATGCCCATCAATGGTGGACTGAAAAAAGAAAATGTGGCACATACACACCATGGAATACTACATAGCCATAAAAAAAGAATGAGACCATGTCCTTTGCAGCAACATGGATGGAGCTGGAGGCCGTGGTCCTAAATGAATTAACACGGAAACAGAAAACCAAATACCATATGTTCCCATTTATAAGTGGGAGCTAAACATTCAGTATGCGTGGACTCAAAGAAGGGAGCAAGAGACACTGGAGCCTGCTTGAGAGTGGAAGGTGGGAGGAGGGTGAGGATAAAAAAAAAACTACCTATCAGGCACTAGGCTTATTACATGGGTGATGAAATAATCTTTACAACAAACCCCTGTGACACACAATTTTCCTATGTTAGAAATCTGTACTTCCTGAACCTAAAATAAAAGTTGGAAAGAAATTGTGTGTGTGTGTGTGTGTGTGTGTGTGTACAACATTTCTTTCTACCTGTCTGAGTTCTGAGCCAACTGAGAGACAAAGAGCCCATTTCATATGGAGTTCTAAACATTTTGAAAATTAAAGCTGTTTGTACTGTCTAGACTCCTTATTTGTGCTTGCTTAGTTTGAAGTCTTAAAAAAGTGGTCGTGATCCTAAAATGTACTACATGTTCTCAGACACTAGTCAAATTTGTGATTAATACTCTCAGCTTTGGACCTATATCTGAAAAATGCCAACTATAATTTGATCTAGAGCCTTGGTTTTTCCAAGTAGATTTTTGGTCCCCAGGTGCCACTTAAATATTTTCTCAAGTTTTCCCAACCTATGCACCCTGTGTTGAAGAATAGAGAGATTCTAAACATTTATTTCTAAAAGACAAGGAGGAAATGAAGCTCTAAAGGTGGGCTGTAACAGCCCCTGGGTTCCTCAAACAACATCTTATATCATAGGTGTTCATGACTCCTAAAAGTCTGTAAGCCCAAGAAGACAAGGCCATGTCTTTTTCTTAATCATGATGGAAGTGTTGTGCAGATTTTTAAACTAGTCTTATTGTGGTTTAACTGACATACAATAAGTTGTGTATACTTGAAGCATACAGCTTGGTAAGTTTTGATGTGTGTATACAAATAAAATTATGACCACAATCGGATAATGAACATATCCATCACCCTCATAAGGTTTACCTTTGCCTCTTGTAATCTTTCCATCTTGCTCCCCCTTTCATCCATCCCTAGCCCCCATGCTGTCCCCAGGCAATCGCTGATCAGTCACTGTACATTAGTTTGCATTGTGTAGAATTTTATAAAAATGAGATCGTGCTGTTACATATATGCGTTTTGTCTGGTTTCTTTTAATCAGCCTAATCTGTGATTCATCTATGTTGTTGTGGGAGTAAATGATTGATTTCTTTTTCTTTTGGAATAGTATTTTATTGTATGGATATACCACAGTTTATTTATATATTCCAGTGTTGATAGTCACTTATTTTGTTTCCAGTTTCTGGCTATTACAAATAAAGCCCTTATGAACATTCATGGACAAGTGTTTGTAAGCATTTTAGTTTTTTTGAATATATTCCTAGGTGTGGAGTGGCTGGATTATGTGGGAGGAATATATTTAATTATTTAAGAAACTGCCAAAATGTACTATTTTACATTTCTAACAGCAGTATATGAGAGCATCAGTTACTCCATAACCCCAAACCATCACTTGGTATGGTCAGGTTTTTACATTTAGCCATTGTAATAGGTATGCAGAGATTTCTCATTGTGATTTTAATTTACATTTCTCTAATGAGTCACATTAAAAAGATGTTGACTATTTTTTCATGAGTTTATTTGATCTGACACTTCTTTGATAAAGAATCAGTTCAAATCTTGGTCCATTTAAAATTATTTTCTTATTCAGTTTTGAGGGTTCTTTGTTTATTCTGGATATAAGTCCTTATCAAGTATATGATTTACACATATTTTTTCCTACCCTGTGGCTTGCCTTTTCTTCTTGTAACATATCTTTTGAAGTGTTAGATTTTTTAATTCTGATGAAATTCTATTTATTAAGTTTACTGTTTTATGGATCATGCTTCTGATGTTGTATCTAGGAAATCTTTGCCAAATCTAAGAGTTTTCTTCACAAGAGTTTTCTTCAGTGTTTGCTTCTAGAAGTTATCTAGTTTTAGGCCTTTGGTTCATTTTCAGTTAGTTTTTTAATATTGCATGAAGTTTATTTTTGTAGTATATTAATAACCACCATCCTTTGTTGAAAAGAGTGTCTTCTCTCTATTGCATTGCCTTTGCACCTTGTTGAAAAATCAGTTGCTCATATATATTTGGTCTGTTTCTGGATTCTCAGCTCTGACTCGTCTACTTAGAGGCTTGCTACATTCTGCCAGCATTCCCTCAACTGCACCACGGTCTGAAAACTCTCTTAAAGCCATAAGCTGAAACAGTCATGATATTCACTGTGTTTGTTTTCCATCTCATAGGGCTCTATAGTCTTTGTGGCCTGATGTCAAGTTTCTTGAAAAAACCATATTTTCTTATACTTTGTCAATTTGTTTGTGTATTTGAAGAAGTGAGGGCAAATCTCTCTTGACTGGGAACAGAAGTGTCCCCTATTTTTTTAGCGTAAAGATTGTGGCAAGGAAAAAATGGGACAAAAACGCCAGCTAGTAAATTTTTATATAAGCCTAGGCAAGAAATTATGACAATAGTGATTGATGTAGGACTGCAGAAATACTTAATGATTCTACAAGTGCTTGGGAGGTTAATCAGTGGAATCTGATGACCCAGTTGTGGGAAATCAAAGAATAGAAAACTACAATGATACACAAGTATCTGACTGACTAAAACTGAACATACAGTGGTGTTGTTAATATAAGAAGTGTAAGAAGGTGCAGATTGGGAGGAAATAGTTGTTGTCTTTTTTGGACATGCTGAGTTTTAGGTGTCTAAGGTTATTTAATTATAGAGCTCTAATGCTAAGAGGAATGTCCAGGGGTAGAGTTACAGATTTAGGAGTCAACAACACACAGGTGGCCATTAGAACCATGAAGATGAATGTTATGTCCCAGGCTGAACCACAGGACAAGTGAAAAGATAACGGAAATACTACAGCTGGAATCCTATGGAACTGCCACATTGAAGTCTCTTAGTCTAGCTCACTCAGACACACCTTGTTCTAGCTCATAATGTTGGAGAGATAGCAAAATAATCTAGAGAATTATGTTCCTGAAGTTCTGAAAGGGCACACATTCAAGAGAAAAGTTGTGCCAGGTGTTAAATGCAGTAGAAAAATCAAAGACAGTGAGAGAAAAAAAATCTGTTGGATTTGGTAACTAAGGGTATTTTACTAACTTTGAAGAGTGGTTTTAGGACAGTAATTGAGCCATTCTCAGGTCATTTTATTTATTCATAATATTAACATATGATCATACATATGTTTCATTAACTAGCTTAACCCTAATTAACAGATTTGAGTTCAGGTGTTCCATTAAACAATATAGATGAGAGGCCAGGTATAGAGAGAGTTACTGTCATAATTTTGCCACAAATTTCTAAGTATACTATGATTTTAAAAGCAAATGTGGGCCAGATAGGATGCTTTGGAAAAATCAATCATTCTAAACTAGGTACGGGACTACAAAATCGGAGTTCTGAAATAAGGCTTAACTCAAATTTGGGCTGCACAAGCCTAGAGGGTATCATTCAGAGAATCTATATAAATGGTATGTTGTAGAGTTGTACACTCTATAAGCACACTCTATAACCATATGCGGCCTACCTAGCTTAGTTGATACCACCTGATGCTTCTTAGAGTGGTAGAGAGATCTCATCATTTAACCCTGCAAAGTTAAAACCCCAGCAGCAGACTTGTCTTTCTTATTACTGTAATTCATAGAGACATCGCTTAGTAATGGAGCACATTTTCAGAAAATGAGTTTTAATATTTTAATCCTATATTCTAATGTCAATTATTGATCATTTTATAAACAACAAATTGAATTTATAAACAACACATCAGAAAAAGTGAAGAGGATATTAATTAACCAGTGCTTTAAATTATAAGAGTCCAAGATAACAGTAGTAACTATGCCAGCTGTGCTAATGTTTTGAGGAATAACAAACTGCCATTGCTATTTGGAAACTTTTATGAGATACCTGATGAAGCAGTATAACTTGAAAGGCAGTCGATTTATTAAAGGATCAATATCAAAGAAAATAGAATTGGGTCTATTTTGCTATTGTGAGAACTACGCCTGATGCCTGAAAACAGTTATATTTACCCATCATATTTTTCTCTCTTTTTCTTGAGAATTCTACTATAAAATTAAAATTTATAACTCTCATAGTGTCTAAGTCAATCTGCTGTTAGCAATGTTTTTTTGTTTGTTTGTTTGTTTTGTTTTGAGATGGAGTTTCGCTCTTGTTACCCAGGCTGGAGTGCAATGGCGTGATCCCGGCTCACTGCAACCTCCACCTCCTGGGTTCAAGTAATTCTCCTGCCTCAGCCTCCCAAGTAGCTGGGACTACAGGCGCTCACCAGCATGCCCAGCTAATTTTTGTATTTTTGGTAGAGACGGGGTTTCACCATGTTGACCAGGATGGTCTCGATCCCTTGACCTCGTGATCCACCTGCCTCGGCCTCCCAAAGTGCTGGGATTATAGGCGTGAGCCACTGCACCTGATCAGCAGTGATTTTAATTCAAGTAACTCTATTTTGAAATAGTAAAAAATAATTTAAATTTCTATTTGGCTACAGGTAATCTTAGAGCCCTTGCAAGTGTTTTTTAAAAAGTCTTTTCTAAGTTGGCATATAAAGTATTTTTCAAGGGGAAATATTCCTTAACCATAGTAGTATTTGAGAATTTAACAGTTTTGATAATCAACACTCTCCATAATTTTAAAACTTATTTTAGGAGGTTAAATCCCATGAATTTTGCTTAAAATACTTATCTCCCCTCCCCACCGATGAAAACATAGTAAGAATTTAAAATGTACAGACCATAGTATTTAAGTACCTCTGTTCCTGTAAACAAGACAAAACTAATATGATCACTTGGAGGTGCAGGACTGTGAGACTCAGAATAAAGAGGAGACATGAAATGTTCATTTCAGAAGTTGGCAGTGGTCATCTGTGATAATTCTAAAACTGAAAATCCTAGAAAACAAACAAAACACAACAAATGGGAGTTTAAAGTCATATGGAATTGTAAAGTCACTAATTGTTTTTTGGTGATTGTTTTCACTTCCAAAGAAAAAGTAAGTGAACGATTATATTTTTTTTCTGTGTACCAGACCCTTGATGAGTCCCTGAGGGGCTTAGGAGACAGAAGTGAATTATAGCTGTAATGGCAAAATAGCTGGCAGAGCTGCCATAGCAACAAGGAGCTTAGGAGCAGGCTCTCCAGGGGAGAAAACAGTCCTGCAGGGTGACGTGGCTTTCCTGAAACTTTCCCTAAAGAGAGGAGAGTGGATGCCTGGTTTCTCATGTTCTTCACTAGAACAGAGCTTTACGTTGAGGCTTCTGTAAAGAAAAGAGCTACAACACATTTTTAATTGTTGCATTTCAATTATGTAACGCAAAATTGAAGTGATCTTCAACACTGAACTGAAGGTGCTATTTCACATTGGAAAGTCTATTTTTTATACTTTATATGCTTGCTAATGCTCTCTCTCTTTTCTCATTTTGCTACATTCCTTTGGCTCAGTAGAATTGATGGTATCGACCAAAACTTTAAATGTAAGTGAGTCTTTATGGACTGAAGGGGTCCTTGGATGGATTGAAAAAGCATTTAGTCCTGTTACTCTTTGTTGTTTTTATTTTATTTGCTATGAGGTTTATTTCCTTTACCAGAAAGGGCTTAATTGCATTCAGTCTGAGTGTTTACATAAATGAAGTTGGTGGGCTTGATACAGTACAGTTCCTCTTTTAAGAACATCTGTGAAAGTAGGAATCTGCTTATTAAAGTAGTAAACCTGTGAATTGATTTTATTGTTATATTCTCCAATTTAGCTGAAATTGTATATGTTAATGGCTTCTACATGTATATGAAATAGCAAATCATTATGCCCTCATCAACTAGCCAGGTTTTTAATTTGCAAGGATACAAAATAATATTTAGTGGGCATTGCTGAGAGAAGATGAATTAAACTTCTTACACTGGCACATGTGATTTTTCTGGGATTTAACTAGTCCAGAGTGTTCAGTCTGTCATTTGGCTTTTCAGTCCCTGAATTCTGCAGTGGGTTTGCATTTAGTTAGGTTTTAGGAGAACTTGAATGAAAAGCATGACTCTCTCACTTTTTAGTCATGACTAGTATTTGCATAAAATTACATTTTATGGAACAAATTCCTGTGCCAATTTTTAAATCCTAAAGAAACGTGAAACTGCTGAAAAAAATGGGCTTTATTTTAATGTTTTCATTTTCTACTCCCCAGTGTTTTTTACTTCAAAATATTATCCAAGCTTTAGTGTATATATAGTTGTATACATAAATGAGTTCACCGAAAAAAAAAGTTATGCTAAAAATTATGCTAAAGACACTCCATAATCCATCAATCTTTTTCTTTAAAACTGATAGCAGTGATAACATGTAACATAAATATATATCTTCAGAATCCTTTCATTGTTCTTCTGAGACTTTGCTAAGCCTTAAAGAGGTTATTAACTTGCCCACATTGGTATAAGCGATAAGCGTTGTAGCCTATTTCTCTTTTCAGGGCCCATGCTTTTAATCATTGGCCATTATTCCAACTGAAAAAATCTTTAATTCTTGATTAAAGTAAATTCCCATGTACTCTCTAATAGACGATATTTTTGTAAATCTTCATACTGGCCTCTGAGTGTATTTGAAGAAAGGAATTTTCATTCATTTATAAATACTTTGCTATTTAGACTATTACCACTGACTGGCCTTCTCTCAAATTTTAGAGGGCTAAATGTACTTTAAACAAACATTTCTACAAATGGAGTGAAGTCTATAATGGTTTCTTTTGCTGCTCACAGATGTTGATGAATGCACATCAAATCCCTGCACTAATGGAGATTGTGTTAACACACCTGGTTCCTATTATTGTAAATGTCATGCTGGATTCCAGAGGACTCCTACCAAGCAAGCATGCATTGGTAAGGCAGTTTGCTTTCACGTATGAAAATATTCCATGAAATATAGTGACCAAGGCTGTTGAGCTTAAAAGTAAAGTTATTAAAATAAAATATGGAATAAAATAAGTGTTGTTACGTTATTACAGATTTATTTATAATACCCTCAGAGATTCTCCCTTTAAACATAAACATTGTTTGCATCTATAACCCAGGCAACATGGTATCTGGCTTCACAAAAGTTCACTTTATCTTCCTTCCCTAGATCAGAGCTTCCTTTCTCCAAGTAACATCAGTAACCTTCTCTGATTCACTGAGCTTAAGATTTATAGTCATTTGCAGCTACTGTTTTCTTTGAATCCCACACATAGTCCAACACCAAGTCATGCCTGATCTTTATTCACAACTTCAGTGCTACGCCCACCACCAGGGTCCAAACTCACTACTTCACTGCTGATTCATCTCAGAATTCTTTTACCAGATGGCAGCCTGTCTTCTTTTTCATTTCCTATTCAGCCACAGGTAGTTGCTTGAATCAGCTTTCTCCAGAAGTTTTCATTGTATTACTCTTAATCTAGAAATTCTGTAGTTACTTTACACTTATTCAACATCTTGTTCTGACTTTTAAGGCCTTCATCCACTATGTCAAAAACAGCTGCAACCAGTAATTCCAGCTGCACTGCCCACCCTTTCTTAGGTTTACCGGATACCCTCTTTTTTTTCCCTTACCCTCTTCAGCTACTATAAAGGCTGTAAAATTGCTTGCACCTACCTATCCAAAAAAAAAAAAAACAAAAGCTGGTGAGAGACAGAAATTTTGCTAAAGAAGCAACATGACTTTGAATATTTAAAATTCCACTTCTTATCTACTGTTTTTATCTATAAGTATTGCAAAAGAATAATGTTTGGCCATTTTTAATCTTCCTAGATATTGATGAGTGCATCCAGAATGGAGTTCTTTGTAAAAACGGTCGATGCGTGAACACAGATGGAAGTTTCCAGTGCATTTGCAATGCTGGCTTTGAATTAACTACAGATGGAAAAAACTGTGTTGGTATGGAAATTGCCTGCTCCCTTGCAAAAGATTTTAAAAGGATATACATTTTTATTTAGAACCGTATACTATTTCCACGAAAGCTCATACACCACATATGTGAGATCTTCAGGTAACTTAGGTAAAATGTAAATGCTTTTAATATAAGACTGTTAAAGTATAGGGACAGATTTTGGCGGGGGGGAGGGATAGGTTATAACGATGAATAATTTACTGCTTCTGAGAATTTCCTGTGTGTTACATGTTAAATGGTAAGTAGCAGTTATTCTTCATAAATCGAAATAATTATTAGCCCCTACTCTATTTCAGGTTTGGGGGTTACAAAATTGACAAAATAGAAAAGGTCTTCCTGTCCTTCACAAACTGGAGGAATATAAAAATGTCTGACATACGCAGTACACAAATCTCTAAAATTGTGGCCCGTGATGTCTAGCAGTGCGATAGATACCAACACACCACAGAAATATTGTTTACAAAGCAACACATCATATTCATCTACCAATGAAAGTCCAGACCATTTCATTTGCAGCAAGGTCTGCCATTGCCTTATTTTCTTATAAAATAAACACTCACTAAAATTATATTATCTTTTTCACAAAGTAACACACTACTCATGGTTTACGTGGTTTTAATAGGAGCTAAGCACAAAATTTATTTAATTATTTTCCTTTAAATCCATATACTGAATTTCCTTTCCACTTTCTGCACTATTTTCTCTCATTCAGTTGGCGTTCTTTTTAAAACAAAAAAAAAACTTAGAGCCATAAGCACATGGCTCGTTTATGTAGTGGAATTTGACTGGGCGTTGTTTGTGGAAGAAGAAGGAATTGATTCCCTCAAGGCCAGTGTTCAAAGTCACTCTTTCCTCTTCTACAGATCATGATGAATGTACAACTACCAACATGTGTTTGAATGGAATGTGCATCAATGAAGATGGCAGCTTCAAGTGCATCTGCAAACCAGGATTTGTCTTGGCTCCAAATGGGCGTTACTGTACTGGTATGTGTGGCTTTTAGATAGGAAAGTGACCATGATTGAAACCACCTTTTTCATTTGAATGAACCATGGAACAATTACTTCAACTTCCTCATGTGGCTTTCATATTATTCACATTACTTGCTAATTCACTAAGGCAGGTGTCTAAAGCTTTCTAGAAAAATACACGTTGTAGTCTAGGGAACAGTAATATATTAACCAAAATAATAACGGTATAGGAAAAATTAAGGGGCTGACAGATTGGTTTTGTGAAGTAACAGTGTAGAAATAATTTCTTTCAACTGCTTGGCTGAATAAAAAGAGGAAGAAAAAATCTTGAAATTTTTTTTAATGTATTCTCAGAACTATATTTTCCACCATCATTCATTATGGATTTAGCATTACATCTTTTTTTTAAATTTATTTATTTTACTTTAGGTGCATACTGTATCTGGCATTTCTCCCCATGTTATCTCTCCCCACCCTCCCCTCCCTCCCCACCCCCTGCTGTCTCTCCCCTACCCCCGACCAACTGTCCCTACTGTGTGATGCTCCTCTCCCTGAGTTCCCCTGTTCTTGTTGTTCAACACTCACCTATAAGTAAGAACATACGGTGCCTGGCTTTCTGTTCTTGTGTCAGTTTGCTGAGAATGATGGTTTCCCAATTCATCCAAGTCCCTACAAAGGACACGAACTCATCATTTTTTATGGCTGCATAGTATTCCGTGGTGTATATGTACCACATCTTCTTTGTCCAGTCTGTCATTGATGGGCATTTTGGTTACATCTTTTCCATAAAGCTAATATACAGACCATTTGTAATGCTATCATTAGCAAAAATCTTACATTGATTTAGTAAAGATGTAATTTTAATATTCCAATTAATTATTTTATGAAGCCATTTTGAAAACCAAGCTCTAGTGATAATTTTAATAAGTTAATGATATGCCTCTTGGAAATACATGAGACCTTACCATGTTTGTACTGACAACTGAAATTTAGTAAAGTGGAATACATTTTGCAGCTTCTACTTAGAAGCCAATTTTTCTTTTCCTTTTTTAAAATTTTTGGGACAGGCTCTTGCTCCATCACCTAGGCTGCATTGTAGTGGCGTAATCTCAGCTCATCGCAGCCTTGACTTCTGGGCCCAGGTGATCCTCCCACATCAGCCTCCCAAGTAGCTGGGACTACAGGCACATGCTCCCATGCCCAGCTAATTTTGTTTTACTTTTTGCAGAGATGATGACCCACTGTGTTGCCCAGATTGGTCTCAAACTCATGGGCTCAAGTAATCCTCTTGCCTCAGCCTCCCAAAGTTCTGGGATTACAGGCATGAGCCATCGTACCTGGCCAAATTTTTCTTTTTCTTTGTTTCTTTCTTTTAGACAAAAATATCTATATCTCCATCCACACTGTTTTGCCTTCAGCTGTGCAAACTTAATCTGAATACCAGTTAACAATCATGCTCAATCCTATGATTTCAAGGAATTTCAAAGAAATTCCAGAGACAATAGAGATTTAAAAATTGAGACTGAATTCTTACGTCTCTGAATAACAAATAGATTTTTGACTCTCCAAGAAGGAAGAGTGCTGTAGTTTTGCTGGTTGAACTCATGACTGGGATGTCATCTCAGGGTGAACTGATTTGGATTTAACACAAGATAGCAAATTGCCATTATGCTGCAGTGTATAAAATTGTATTACAGTATGTGACTTTATTTCAGCCTTTCTAAAGAAACTTCAATATGCATCTAAAGATGACTTAGATCTTACCAGTTTCTGCTTTCCGGAAATTAGTTCTTATTAATTATTTAATTGCAAATGTGAATATTTTAAATATTCCTGAGTCAGCAGCTGTGTGTTTGAAGTCTGGTTCATCTTTTGGGGAAGTCATTTACTGCTGGGTTACATTTGATAAATTCAAGGTGATTGAAAATTAGAAGATATACCTCAAGTTATTTTGTTGTTATGAAATGACCAAATTAATATCAACATAACATCTACTTCTAGTTAAACTGTCTTTGTGTGAAAAAAATTACAGAAGTTTACCTTAATTTTAAAAAAATTTGTTTTACTTAACTAATTTGGATTATTTAACATTAAATGGGATTGTCAAATAAATAATGAAAAAAGGTTATGAGGCTTTTTTTCCCCTCAATTAGTAAAGTAAAGCAACTTTTACTCTGTCTTTCTGAAATGTATTGAAAGGATTGCATTTACATAAAATCTGTTATCACACTTATGTGTTTTTCACAAGGTATAAAGTTATAAACAAAAGGTTGGTAGTATAGAGCAGTGGCAGCAAGTAAACCCAGTAAGAAAGTTAAATTTACCCAGTAACCACTTGACTTCTGTCACCCACTGCACAGATGTTGATGAATGCCAGACCCCAGGGATCTGCATGAATGGGCATTGCATCAACAATGAAGGGTCCTTCCGCTGTGACTGTCCCCCAGGCCTGGCTGTGGGCATGGATGGACGCGTGTGTGTTGGTAAGTGAAACATTTTATAATGACCCCACTGTGCAAAATGAACTTTGAAAAATGGACAGAGATATTTCTATACAATGGAATAATATTCACTATAAAAACAGTACATGCTAAAACATGGATAAACCTTGGAAATATTATGCTAAGTGAAAGAAGCGAGTCACAAAACACCATATGGTATATGATTCCATCTATATGAAATCTCCAGAATCAGAAAGTCTATTGAGCAAAGTAGATTCGTGTTAGGAGAGAGAGGATGTGGGTGGTGGGAGAGTGGAGTGGGAGCGAAAAGATATTTTTGAGGCGATAAAAATGTTCTAAAATCAACTGTAGTGATGGGTGTACATATCTGTAAATATACTAAAAACGATTAAATTGTACACTTTAAAGGGATGTATTCTATGATATGTAAATTACATATTAACAAAGCTATTTTTTTAATGCGCAGAAACTCTCAGAGAGTTCCCTTCAGAAGGCTCTTATGGGATGCAAGTCAAAAATGCTGGAGGACAAAATACATCCTTAAACTAGCATCCTTGATAATATTAGATAACTGAATCCTAAACACAGTGCATTTCAGTTGTATAATTAATAACAGATAAGATATGTAATGGGGATTATAGTTAGAGGTAAGTAAACTCTTAGCTTTACCCTAACAAAACTTAAAATATAAATATTGAACTTATATCAAAAGCTCAAAATGTTTTTAGTTATTCCTCATCACCCTGCAGCTAGCTGCAGAAGCAAGAGTATAAAGAAGGATGAGCAAGAGTCTGAGCAAGGATATATATTTTATCTAAGCCATTCAGATTCCTCTAGGATACTTTTGTCAAATTGATCCCATGAAAATCAATGAGAAGTACCAGGCTCAGCTTTGAAGAGACAGGCAAAACAGAAGTGTCACTGTCATTTTGGAACCCCACAATATGTTCCAATGATAAGAATCGCAGAGTGAGTAATAAAAAGGCATTTAATGAAGTTTTCTCTGCAAAATGCTTTCATGAGGCTTCTAGAGTGAATTAAGCATTATGTACTTTCTGTTTTTCAGGTTGTACAGTAAAACATAGAGACGGGATTTCCAAGTGTATTTGAGAGATAGAATATTCTTAGACATAGTTAATACTTTACTCCTACCTATGAGAATCAAAACATTTTGATCCCAAGAAGGAGAAGAAGTGGAGAACTTGCAGATGGAAATAATCTGTTCACTCAAATTTATCCACTCTACTCAGTCAAAGATTTGTTTCATGCCACAAAGTTGTCAGCAGCTTGTTCAGGGATATTTCAAATACAACAGCTAGAAGAATATAGCTTCTTCCTGCTTACAGAGCTAAAATATTTTCAGTCACTTTAATATACTTACTTGTTTTTTTCCTTTACCTAAATGATTCTGTTGAAATCTACCATGAGTACAAAGCCAGTTTTGGAGGGAGAAATTGTTTTTCTCTTAAGCAACCAACATGTGAGTTGTTGTTAGGAATTCAGTAAAACATAAAAGTTCATTCCCTTGTTCACATCCAGGAAACACCTCAGGAATTGTCAGAAAGCCCTCTCCAGTTTTTCATCATTGTGGTCACTTAAACTATTTAATATAAAAACATTATTTTTCATGTGTGTAAAATCATATATTACTGTTTCTATAACGTGCTTCATGTGCTTTCTTCATGTCTTTTGACTTGATGTTACTTTTAGACCCACTGATTCTTTAAGTTTGAGATGAGGCCTGGCGCAGTGGCTCATGCCTGTAATCCCAACAATTAGGGATTCCAAAATGGGCAGATTGCTTGAGCCCAGGAGTTCAGGACCAGTCTGGGCATCATGGTAAAACCCTGTCTCTGCAAAAAATACAAAAATTAGCCAGGCATGGTGGTGCGTGCCTGTAATCCCAGCACTTTGGGATTCTGAGGTGGGCAGATTGCTTGAGCTCAGGAGTTCAAAACCAATGTGGGCATCATGGTGAAATCCTGTGTCTGCAAAAAATACAAAAATGACCCAGGCATGGTGGCACATGCTTATAATTCCAGCTAGTCGGGAGGCTGAGGTGGGAGGATTTCCTGAGCTCTGGAGGTGTAGGTTACAATGAGCTATGATTGTGCCTCTGCACTCCAGCTTGGGTGACGGAGCAAGACCCTGTCTAAAAAAAAAAAAAAAGAAAGAAAGAAATGAATCACTGTTACGAATTACTATTAGGATTAGCATTTTAATATTAGATCTCTTTTTTGTTTATTTTTCTTCTGTAGATATAAGATGTGTTTTTTTTTAAGTTTCAGATAATTAAACTACAAATTTAACTAGTATGTTGGAATACAACTCACAGGCAAGGTATAAACAAAAGGCAATCATACTTTTATCTTTCCATTCATTCAAAATTTATTTTTCAGTTTATTCGATGATACAGTTTAATAAGTATGGAAGAAAACTCAGACCACGTGATAACTACTGAATATTCTTAGATGACAAAAAAATTCTAAGATGACGGAAAGATAAAGGACCTCTCTGTTCTTCCTTTGCTCTTTGTTGTTTTGAGAACTAAATAAAGCTTTGCATGGTGTCTAGAACATAGCAAATGTCCAATAAGTTAACTACTAGTGATATTATTGTTATTTAATTAGAATAGTGACATCATATATAGGTCATAGTCTTAAGAGTTGCTGCTTTAAGTTATAAATAAAAGTTGATACAAAGAAAGAAGAATAAAGTAAAATTAGCATTTTGCGTCCGTACACATTTTACCTATGCTAGGTAGAATCTGGCAATTACCTGAGGAAATTTTAAATTTTTTCATTTTTCAAGAAAGAAAAGGGACCAGGCATGGTGCCTCACACCTGTAATCCCAACACTTTGGGAGGCCGAGGCCAGTGGATCACCTGAGGTCAGGAGTTCGAGACCAGCCTGGCTAACATGGCTAAACCCCGTCTCTACTAAAAATAACAAAATTAGCCAGGCATGGTGGTGGGTGCCTGTAATCACAGATACTCAGGAGGCTGAGGCAGGAGAATCACCTGAACCTGGGAGCCAGGGATTGCAGTGAGCCAAGATCATGCCATTGCACTCCAGCCTGGGCGACAAGAGTGAGAAGAAAGTACGAGAGAGAGAGAGAGAGAGAGAGAGAGAGAGAGAGAGAGAGAGAGAGAGAAAGGAAGAAAGGGAGGGAGGGAGGGCAGAAATCGGATGACATATGGAAAAAATGCAGCTTAGCATTTAGGGCCAGTCTGTCACCACCACATTCATGTGAGCATATTCTGACGGTGCTAGTGGTATTGTTCCTCTTATCCTATCCACCTGTATACAGTGGATTAGTTATATTTTAATAGTATAATATGAGCTATGTTGCCCGTTTGTGGTCTTGGAATAGGAAAAGATCAGTAGGGAGATGATGAGTTATCTCAATTGATAGTTCACAGTCAGTTACAGATAGAACTCCTTATTCTACTTTTCCTCCCTTCTCACTACTGCACTTTACTAGTCTTAGAAAAAAATAGAAGAGGGAAATAAGGTGGTCACCATTTTTTGAGTATTTCAAATGTGTCACAGGCCAGGCACTGTGCTTACTTACTACTTAACAAATATACTTTCATTTACTATACAAACTGTATCCTTATTTAATGAATAAGGAAGATGTTAAGTAATTTATGTAAGATCATCCTGTGGGGATCTGAACCTGAAGAAGTGTATGTCCCTAAAACCCACACGTAAGTTATGCTACTTTCTTTTTCGTGAAACTTCCGGTGTTGTGTACTCTACAGAGATTAATTCACCTGTAATGCAAATTACCATATACAAAGTCTCACTCTTCCAGTGAATTCCATAGACCTTTCATCTGCTTGCTTCTAAAAATTCTGCATGGCATATGCTCTTAGCCCAAAAGCAGAAATAACTTTGGCTGTTCATAGACCCCTTCCAAGATCATTGGTAATGTCCAAAGAACTCACAAAAATCATATTGGAAATCATAAACTATGTTGTATTTGTGCAAATTTGCTTTCAAGTCACATCTGTGTATGTATCTAACTCAGAGGATATGTAACCAAACTCAGCCACAGCAGAGGCAGAAAGGTTCACTGAATTGACTCCTCAGGAATGGGGCTGGTGAATCCCATGGCCTCCTTCCATTTAAGCACACACATAACTCATTTTTAATGCAGCCATAAATCACATCATTTTAATCAGAAACACCCCCAGTTCATAAGAAATTGTTGGATGACTCATTTTGCATAAGAAGCAGATAAAAATTTTTTCCAACAAGTTGTGAATAATTACAGATATTTATGATAGAGGTTATCTCTGGTGAAACTACCAGGTCAGTATACTGCTTAAAAATTGTACTGGTTCTCTGCCCTTTATGATCTGAGTTTTTATAGTTCACCATTTACTGTCTCATAAAGTTGTAGGATATTTTATGAGAATTAAGAGTGAGAGAACTAAGCAGAACATGCTTCTTTAGGGTATAGCCTTACTTGAAAGAAGAAGCGTTTTGAAAGTCACATAAGCCTTGTCTGAACCCCAACTCAGGCACTGGATATTCAAGGACTTCAAACTACGTAGGTAACTCTGAACCTCATCTTCCTCATCTATAAAGTGCACGTAATGACCACTCCTATAGAGCTGTGGACCTGACTATTCAATGAGATCATGTCTGAAAGCAACGAGTACAGTGCCAAGAGCACATATGGTAGTTAACTATTTTTATAACTGGATTTACTGAGTTTCTGAGGTTAAAACAGTCACAAGCAGTATCCTGGGAGTTGAAAAGAAAGACCTCCTAACTCAAAAAGTGGGAGTAGGAAATCTTATGCCCAAGCAGTATCACCTCAAGGTAGTTTAACTTCATTGACTTCATTGTTCATGAGAACTTCCAAAATTGTCATTTTGAATATAGTATAGCCAGTGACTAGAGCCCAAAGTATTCTTTATAACTGTGGAAATATCCTAGGTTCCATGAAAGGTTTGTGAAGAAAAATGGGACAGTGGATACTGTGTAGCTCATAAAACTTATTAAAGAACAAAAATAGAATCGGAGATAGGCATTCATTCTTATCCTCACTCAAAAAACGTTTGTTGATTTCCTAGCACTATTACATGCTAAAGATGCAAAATCAAAGTCTCAGATGCCTGGCCGGCCGACATGGTTCATGCCTGTAATCCCAGCACTTTGGGAGGCCGAGGCGGTTGGATCTTGAGGTCAAGAAATTGAGACCATCCAGGCCAACATGGTGAAACCTTGTCTCCACTAACAGTAGAAGAATTAGCTGGACGTGCTGGCGCTTGCCTGTAATCCCAGTTACTCTGGAGGATGAGGCAGGAGAATCACTTGTGAAGGTTGCAGTGAGCTGAGATCACACCACTGCACTCCAGCCTGGCAACAGAGTGAGACTCCATCCCAAAAAAATAATAAAAATAAAAAAGCAATAAATAAAAGTCTCACATGCCCTTTAAAAGCTTCCAATCTAGTGGCCAGGGTAAAAAGAAGACTTCAGTTTTGATATCTCTTTGTCTTTATCACTGCCTCAAGTCATTGTTTTTGTATCTCCTTTAGATACTCACATGCGCAGTACCTGCTATGGAGGAATCAAGAAAGGAGTGTGTGTCCGTCCTTTCCCCGGTGCAGTGACCAAGTCCGAATGCTGCTGTGCCAATCCAGACTATGGTTTTGGAGAACCCTGCCAGCCATGTCCTGCAAAAAATTCAGGTAGTCACTGTGCCATTTTCATACTTGATAAAGAATCAAGAAATGCAACATTAGATGTTTGGCTAAAGAGAACATCAGCTGTTAAGTGTTTCATCATTAATTTTAACTGAAGAAAAGAAATCCAATCTTGTATTGATATGTAAGGCAGACAGTAAGGAGATTGGGCTTGTGTTTATATATGATTTCTAGACCGACAGAACACACAGTGAATAAAAAAATCTATTTGCTGGCTGAGTGTGGTGGTGCCTGCCTGTAATCCCAGCACTTTGGGAGGCTGACACAGGAGGATCACTTGAGGCCAGATGTTCAAGATCAGCCTGAACAACATAGTGAGACCCTGTCTTGGCAAAAAGAAATTCTTAGCCAGGTGTGGTGGCACACACCTGTAGTACCAGCTAGTAAGGAGGCTGAGGTTAGGGAGATCACTTGAGCCCAAAGGTTCGAGGCTGCATTGAGCCATGACCATGCCATGACACTCCAGCCTGGGAAACAAAGTGCGAGGCTGACTCTTTAAAACAAATAGATATCTACTCACTTACACAGTTATGATTATTACAGGAGTTTTTTTTTTTTACATGAACATGATAGCCTCAGTTTCCTTGATCTGTACTGCCATTGTGAAGACAAATAGCATAAAATTTACTTACCGCTTTCAAGGTTATAAACACAACAAGAACTCAATTTGATTTGTTTTTTATATCTTAACACCAAGTGATCTCAAGTCACAATCTCAGGCAATAGTTGCAAACTCTTAGGTCAATAAGATTGACTTTTATCTATTCATACTTTCACTAAGCCCATATTTAATATATGTAAGTTCAGTAGGGATTCTAACATAAATACAATCTGTGTTTTTCCTTCACTTTAGGAGTAGTTGAGAATACAGACAGGCAAATGTATGAATTACAATTTAGTGTGATTAGTGCCTTAAAAGGTTCATAAACAAGCATGGGAGAGCACAGAGGAAGGAGCAATTAGTAGCCCAGGGCAGCTGGGAAGGACCTCACAGAAGGGATACGTTTAGTTTGGTCTTGAAACAAATAAGAACTTTCCATGTGAAGGATACAGGAAGGCATTCCTGCAAAGGAAATGTCTTGTAATTCCCTTAAAAATCTTAGAGTCTTCAAACATGGAAATAATGATTTGATGCATCTGAAAGAATTACTGAGTGTGACTTTTTTTAAAAAAAAAAGGAAGATAATGAGGAGAATCTAGCTCTAAAATATACCAAACTGAATTATGCATATTATCAAAGAAGCTCAAAAATTGGTATAAGACTAGATAAAAAGCTAAATGAACGAATAAAACGAATCTAGAAATCTGAATATGAATAGGAATTAGGATATAACAAAGCATTTTGGAGCAGCAAGGAAAAGGATTAAATAATAATTATTGTTGATAACTTTTGCAAAAAAATATTAAGTTAGGTCCCTACATTAAACATTAAAACATAATTTTCATATAGAATATAAATTATTTTTTATTTCGTAATGGTAAAAGACTTTCAAAGCATGCGTAAATAGTAAAATACAGAAGTAAACTGGAAAAAATATTTTATGTGTCATTTCTTAATCTTTATGGAATTTACATTAATCAATAAGGAAAGTTGAAATCCACTATTGAAAAAAGAGCAGTGTACACAGAATTTCACTAAGTAGAAATGCAAATGAAAGAATACATGTAAAAAGATGCCCACTCTCCATAAACTTAAAAATAAAATAAGGTGCCATTTTTGTTTATCAGATTAGTATAGATGATTGATTATTCCCAGTGATAATGAGGATATTAAAATGAATACTCCCTTATACTGCTGATAAAGGGTAATTCGAGGACATTTTTGGAGGGGAAGAACTATCCAAAAACCTTAAAAGGGGGATAAACTTTCAGAGTTTTACTTGTAAGAGATTTTATCCTAATGATATAATTAAACTTCATATTATTTATGATAGTTGCTAAAAGTTGGACAAAACGAATTTCACCAGTAAGAGATTGATTGCATTAATGTGGTACTTCTACATGACTGAGAAAACAATATTGAATGGCCTATTAAATGAGACATTGACATGACGTGCCTGTGACAGAGCACCCAGGAGTCACGTCTGCTTCTCCACTCACAACCTCTGTGACCTTGGTCAAGTTACTGCACTTCTCTGTGTTCCCCTTTTTCTCAGTTGTCAAAAAGAAAATACCGTAGTATTTAGTTTGTGGTATTGGGAAGATTAACGAAATTGTTAGATGTAAAATGTAGAACAATGCCAGGCCCTTGGTAAATACTATAACCTACATTTTGACTGTTATTATTTTATTAGTGAGAGAAAAAAAAGTTAAATATAAAGCTTTGTTAAGACCATTTAGATTTTTCTTAAAGTTTCTGCATGTAGAAAATATTAGTAATATTTATATATATTCATAATATTCAGGATGATGACTACAAGTGATTTTATTTACTCTTTTACATTTATGAGTTTAGAATTTTATAATCGTATGCCAGAAAATGGTCATCTTTTTCACTTTAAAAATTAATGCACAAATAATTCTTCCCAGTGATAGTTTTGAAGTTATGAAAATGACTTATATATGAAATAGGTATTGTTAAGTTTTTAATTCTCTTATTTATTTTTGTCATACAGCTGAATTCCACAGCCTTTGTAGTAGTGGAGTAGGTATCACTGTGGATGGAAGAGGTAACTCTTGTTAATCTAAATTTTATAATAATTGTATGACATAATTGCATAGCTTTATAATTATAATATTTATATGAGTATATTCAGTATGAAAATGTAATATTATAAAATAATGAGATTAATTATCTCCTTAAGCAGTGGTTATAAGCTGGATGATATTAAGTGATACGTAGATGCACATTTTCATCTTGGATAAATATTTATCTGTTAAATATGCATTGTTAAATATGTCACTAGCAATCTGCTCTCCTGATTTCATGCAATCATTGCTTAAGAAAAGAATAGATCTGACATTTACATTAAAAAAAGAATAAGTCAATTTTATGAGAAACTATTAAGTAATGGTGCAAATAGGGTTAGAAAAATAAATAGTATTAAAGAGATATTTGATATTGATCAAGTTTGGGATATACTGGCTGAAATAATTTAAGACTATTTATACCTAAGAATAGTAAAATGTTTCTCTCCAAGTGAAGAAGTAAGATTCGCTAAAGTTTTTCTTGCTTTCAGTTTTCTATCATGGTTAACAGAATTCCAATATGGAATCTCGAACATATAAGTACATATGTGCTTATAATTTTCAAGTTCTTTTATATTTTAGTATACATAGAGATTCATTTATATGTAAATAAAACTGGGGTTTTATCTTTACTATATATGAATAGGTATATATAAGAATATATATATATATATTCTTCTACACTTGTGTTTGAGAAGGCTTTATTCATATTATAGATGGTAGGCAGTAATGTCGAATCTTTATGATAAATATCCAAACCAGAGTAAAAAGTAAACTTTTACGAATATGTTTTTCCCCGAGTATGAAATGAAAGACATTCCCAAAGCATTTAAAGTCTTCCAAATTATTGAAAACAATAGCATCAAAATTTGAGCATAGTGACCAACACTTGATTTGAGGCTGACTCTTTCACTATATTCCTTTTCAATAGAGCCTCCCTAGCAGAGCCAGTCACTGTTGGAAACTACTTGGTCATTCATACAAGCACATCATTGCACAAGTCCCACTGCCCCTGCGTGATATAGTGGTAGTCATGTTCACGGCTTGTTATAAAACATCATATTCTGAAGCATCCATGTTTAAAGTATACTCTCCATTAATTTCAACTTATCAGCAATGAGAAACACTTATTAAATAACATATTACTCAGTTGACCACAAAAAAGTAATAAAATAGAAATATTCTGTACCTTTGGGGACCATAAAATTATATGAGCCACCCTAATAAATCTCTGTCTTTTAATTAGATAGTTACAGTATCTATCAAGTTGAGTTTTCCTTTGGATTTTGAGCCAACAGCCTATAAATTGTCTTTATTAATTTTATCATAAATACAGTCATATTTCATGATTTAACTCTTTGAATTTCTGCCAGCTGCTTTCATTTTTCTTTTGATTTACCAGTGAAGTGTCCTATATCTCTCAATTTTATTTTCTTACTCCTTGTTTTCAGTTCCTTTCCTTTCTCAAAGGCAGGCAAATTGTGAGTTTGCAGAGTTAAACCTTCATATGTTGAATGGTCTTTATTAGACCTGCATTTATCAACAAACGATAAAATGTGTAGGAGCATTCAACTTTCAATATTTAATGCAGATATCAACGAATGTGCTTTGGATCCTGATATATGTGCCAATGGGATTTGTGAAAACTTACGTGGTAGTTACCGTTGTAATTGCAACAGTGGCTATGAACCAGATTCCTCTGGAAGAAACTGTATCGGTAAGTTATTTGTTATATTTATGCAAGAACCTTTCATATAGTTTAATTCCAGATACTATATTAGGAGTAAAAACACAAATAAATGACTAAAACTAAAAATCTTACCATTTTTCTTGTTTCCTGCATATTACACATTGATATGAAAGTATCAGAATCAAACAAAGCTTGATTCAGCCTCCTCAGCACCCAGGAGGCTGCGTTATAATGAGGTTGTTAGGGCAGGTTGTGATACAAATTGTCCAGGTGTGGTGGCATATGATTGTAACCCCAGCACCCAGGAGGCTGAGACAGGAGAATCACTGGAACCCGGGATGCGGAGGCTGCAGTGAGCAGAGATCATGCCTCTGCACCCCAGCCTGGGTGACAGAGTGAGACTCCATCTCAAAAAAAGAAGAAAAGAAAAGAAAATTATGATGCAGTCACAATTTGTACACTATTATGGGAAAAGCTATGGTAGTCTAGTCCGTAGAGGTAACAAACTTCTTCGTGGTACCACTTAGTATTTAAAATATTCTTTTCCCAAATTAACACATGCTCAATTATTAGCCTATTGTTTTCCTGCATGTACTTTAATTTTGTAATGTTTTACTAAAATCTGACTTCAACTATTAACAGGTCAGTATAGATGAAAGTAAGTCAAGAAAGTAAAATGTTAGAGGTTGAGAGAATTTTGACTTTATAAATGAACAACCAGTTGCCACAATATATCTAAACATGACAACTAAGACAAAGGTATTTCCTTTTTTAATTTACAAGAGAATGATTGAAAAAACTCAAGTATGTAATTTATGTTTAACAAAAGGAAGGGGAGGAGGATGAAAAGGTTTGACAATTTTTTATTGTTTTCTATTAGTGCATATATTCAAGAATTTGCAAAGAATCTAGATTTTCCCAAAAAGCACTTGAGTCAACTTTTATAAGATAAATGTTATTCAGACCATCATTGTGCATGATAGTTTTACAACTAATCATTGATGGCTTTTACAACCAAGTGTTAATGATTATGATTAGGAAAGGAACAGATTTTTCTGTGTTTCTGGTAGTGGCTTTTATTATTGAACATACTCATTTGATTTGGAGTTGAAGACAAACATCCAGATGGATGTAAAAGCTATATTTATATTATGTGCTTATAATAGATTTTGATAACTACAGGGAAAAGTACCAAGCAAAGATTATTGCATATTTATAAGAATATGCAAACATGCTAGCTTTTATTCTCCAGAAATGAAGTCCAAATTTTCCCTTTTAAAATAGACACCAGTCATGTTGGATCACAACCTGCCCTAACAAGCTCATTATAACTTGATTACTTCTGTAAAAATCCTGTTTCCAAATAAAGTCACATTATGAGATACTGGGTTTAGAACTTTGACATATTGTTTTTAAGGGACACAGTTCATTCCATAGCATAGAAAAATGGGTCTAAAAATTGTGATGCAGGCCAGACACAGTGGCTTACGCCTGTAATCCTAGTACTTTGGGAGGCTGAGGTGGGCGGATCACGTGAGTTCAGGAGTTCGAGACCAGCCTGGCCTACATGGTAAACCCCCCTCCCCTGCTAAAAATACAAAAATTGGCCGGGCATGGTGGCAAATGCCTGTAATCCCAGCACCCAGGAGGCTGAGGCAGGAGAATCTCTGGAACCTGGGATGCGGAAGCTGCAGTGAGCAGAGATCGCGCCGCTGCACTCCAGCCTGGGTGACAGAGCGAGACTCCATCTCAAAAACAAGAAAGAAAATTGTGATGCAGTCACAGTTTGTACACATATTACACTCTTATGGGAAAAGCTGTGGTAGTCTAGTCCTTAAAATATGTTAATTTTTAAAGTATCAAGATTCAGAGTTGAAGCAAAAACAAGATCAAGAAGGGAAAAGATCAGATAAGACACAAAAAAATATTATCAGTGGTGATAGAATTGCAGATATTTCTCTGAGCTGTTTTCCAGATCTCCACAGTGTCAGTATATTGCTTAATAAGGAAAAATTGTTATTTGCAAGACTAGAAATGTAACTTAAGTAAAAGGAGTTCTTCACTGTAAACTAGAGTGTTTCTTTCTTTTTGTCACTAACTACACTTGCAAAAATGAAAGGATAGAAGATTAAAAAGTGAAGCCAGGTGTGGTAGCTTATGCTTATAATCCCAGCACTTTGGGAGACCAAGCTGACCTGAGGCCAGAAGTTTCAGAACAGCCTGGGCAACAAAGTGAGATCCCATCTCTAAAAAACATTGTTTTAAATTGGCCAGGCATGGTAGCACATGCTTGTAGTCTCCACGACTCTCGGAAGGCTGAGGCAGGAGGATTGCTTAAGCCAAGAAGTTCAAAGCTTCAGCGAGCTGTGATCGCACCACTGCACTACAACCGGGGCAACAGAGTGAGACCTTGTCTCAAAAACAAGCAAACAACTCATTATGAGCTTCTTAAACTAGAGTTTTAGATGATATTCTCTAGGCTCCTCTGGACTGCCAAAGAAGTATGCAAAATACATCATTTCCATTAATAACTGTTTTTGAGATAAAAACATAATGGAAAAAGTTTAATGAATGTCTTTTGTTTAACTGATGTTTAATGCATATTTAAACCATCTGGAACATGAAGATATAAGGCATTCTCTTTAAAAATTTTAATCACAAAAAATGCCTTCTGTTACTTTTGTTATACATAAGCAAGTATGCAGGCAAATGAATTTAAGCTTTTGATATATTTTATGAGTGCTTTGAAAATATATCTAATATAATATTATTACAAGGCTAAAAGCAAGTGAAGTAGAGGTGTGCTTTTCCAAGCAAGCTCATACTTTCCAGGGATTTAAAAGCATCTTAAAAGTAGCCACTAGCATAAAAATACCCCATTTGAATAAAACTAAATATATTTTGCCTAGGATGAAGAGTGTGTTGTGATACAGAGGCTATGTCACAGAGGAGAGAGAAATAAAACAAATAATAAAATTAAACATTGCTGCCCACTGTAATGCATGCTTAAATATGTGTATCTCCTATCTTTCAATGGTTGCTTTCAGACATTGATGAGTGTTTAGTAAACAGACTGCTTTGTGATAATGGACTGTGCCGAAACACGCCAGGAAGTTACAGCTGTACGTGCCCACCAGGGTATGTGTTCAGGACCGAGACAGAGACCTGTGAAGGTAAGAGCTGTCTTCCTTGCCTTATTTGTGAATAATGAGTACCTGGAGATCTATAAACATCAATTACAGTGATGAAGCAATGTAGTAAAAAGAATATTGTTTGAATATTTTATTTTGTAATCTCATTTAGCTAATCTGCCAGTTTTTGAAATAGGAAGGACCTAACACAGTTAACAAACACCATGAATTTTGCTCCATTCAGACAAAATATCAACACACATTTGAAACAAACATTTTGAAGTGGATAAAAAAGAAACCAACTGGAAGAAGCCACATTGTTTTACATGTTGAAATAGAATGTCAGATATTTGTTTACTGTATTTTCCCCTTTTCAGAGCCACTCAGATCCATTAATGTAGAAACCTGAATTGTAATGGAAGAGTTAACTCTTAGGCATTTTATTTATTAAATGATTGATATGCCCAATAGGTTGGCCCACAGAATATTTGAAGCCTTAGTAAAAATGTTAACTTTAGTAAGTTTTTAGTCTAAGAGAATTGTCCTTTCCAGTTGATAATTAAAAGTTGTCATTTGGGTTTATAGACCATAAGCTAGTGTTTAAAAGCTTCTTTGTTTTCTTCTAATCACTTATTTTTGCAGTGGAAGTTACTTAAATGAGTTAGATGGTTAGAGAAGTCCTCATTTTCAGTGAGATACTGGTTAAGCAGTGAGCACATCAAATTATGTTTTTGTATCTTGATCAAAATGCTGTATATTTCAGAATAATCTGTTGTATGAATACTAGTCATTGTTCCTGTTTAAGTCTCACCATGTGGGACTACAGAATGGTCCCATACCATTCTCAAATCCAGTTACTACTCTGGAATAGCAACTTTTAAGAAAAGATTTTGTCTTTGTTGATTGTGGAATAGCCCATTTTTAATCTGTTAAAGTATTTGTTTTTTCATGATGCCACAGCCAGGAAAACTGCGGTAGTAATATTAGGCAAAAAGATGTTAACGTTTTCTCTTCATCTTACTGTTTAACTTCAAAGCATTCTTGTGAACAGAAATCAGTTACGACTATAGAAGAAGATGCCAAAACACAAATGACTCTGCTGAAGTCAATAAAATGCATTACAAAGTGCAGTGCTAACTTTGAATTGAATCAGAGGGGCCACTGAAAAACAATAACTAGCCTAAAGAAAAAAAATAGAAAACTTCGACATAAAATCCCCTTTCTCTAAACTTACTTATCATTTCCCCTATTGTCCAACATCTTTGCAGGAACTCCTCAAAGAGAAGTGCTCATTCCATTCCCACTTAAAGTAACTGAAGATTTATCTTCTCCATAGATGAGTAGGAGACACACATCAGAGTTTGGAATATCTTTCAATAGATTATAAGAGCCCTCTTTTTAAACCAGCTCTGGCTTCTCAAATGTATTCACCTAAAGAGTCTTTGTTTTCTAGATCCCTTTCCCACCTGTAATATCTATTCTTCAGAATTACTCAGAGAAACGTACTTTATGAAAAGTATCCTAGCCATATTTCCTCCGTGAGTGCCTTGGACAGATGGAAGAAGGGATTTCAAAGGTTTTTGTTTTTCCTGATTTTCTACACTTCCTTCCCACAGTCCTTTTTCAGTTTATCTCTTGGAGGATAAGCTTCTGTTAAATCTCAGGAAACTTAGAAAGCAAGAGCAGTGTAGGACATCATCTTGATTTAACTAGGAAACTGATTATTTTTAGAACTGGTTTCCCTGTCTAGGAAAATACCTTCTGGTGCTATTGTGAGAGACATGTAATGCAGAACTAAATGGATGATGTCTGGTTCTATTTGTTATGTACACTGAATTATCAATTATTATTTATAGACAAGTAAGATACAGTACAATGGTTCTGAGAGCTGAAATACCAAAGAAGTTAAAATCAGAGACTTGCCTGCTTACATGAACAGTTAAGAAGAGTAGGAGCCGGTGGTGTTTAATAATGTAACATTAGGTGATGATGTAAATGAAAAGGCACTTTTAATACGAAATCAGGCAACAGTGAGGGTTAGAAAGAGTGATCTTCACTCATTCAAAGCGTACTTTGTTCTTAATCTGAGAGATTTCTTTAATGTAAGAACAATTTTTTTATGTCTATCGTTTATAGGAAAGAAGTTCATGTTATGTAAATAAAGAAGAAATGACTGGCAACTATTTCGGCTCCAGCCTTATGACATTGGAGGAAATAAAAATGATTTATCATGGGAAACCTAACCAAATAACTGTTATTTCTACACTTTCTTCCCACTGTTATTTGCATTTTATTAAGAGTTTTGCAAAGAATAGACTTGAAGGCTACTCATCTCTTTTTCCCTTGGGTCTTTTTCTTATTTCCACCATTGCATTCGAACAGTAAATGTTTCTGTCTGAAGCAGTTCTCTTCACTCTCTTCTTTCTGAATTAATTTCCGAAGACTAGACAGGGAATTATTAGCAGATTCGTTGCAAATCTTAGCTTTTTCTGTGTATATTTGTCTTGTGCACTAATTTTGTCATACATGTTTTCAGCAGACTGTTTTAAGTATATAACAAATAGCACTAATAATAAAGAGAGTAAAGTTCTTCTATATTTCAGATTGAAGTTACAGAAACTGTATTTTACTTTTTATGTTTGAGCTCTGAGAGTCTGTGAAAGTTAAAATTTTTACAGCAAGCACTGTGGTTTAGATTGTGTTTCCAGTGACATAACTAGTTAAATGTAAACCAGATGTGCTTTGAAGTTTATTTCCAGGAATGTACAGTGAACTGTTTCAATTCCTGGTTCCATGACATTTATAACATAAAAACATATTATTTAAAAGAAAACTAAATAGTTGATATTTGTAGTTGTCAGTGCATATGTTTATAGTTTCTGAATTCATAATTGTTTAATTTGAAATAGAGATTTTAAAAACACACAGTATCAAAATTCTTTTTTCAGGCTTCTTACAAATGAAATTAATAGGAGAATTATATGCGGTCTGCCCTTAGATTAGTTATCTGCTTCTTTTATGGTTACCTAGTTTCTTTTTTACATTGTATTTTTATGAGAGAATTTCTCTACTCTGTGATTGATGTTTTCATTAGAAATCTGTTCTATATTTACAAAACCTTTTCTTGTGTTTTTAAGAGATTTTCTCACTATAAACAACCTGAAAGCAAAATACATTTCTATTTCTTCAAACAATTTCTATTTCAATAATTAAATTAACACCTGGATGCTTCTTCAGTAATGTTGCAGTAACAAAGAATGAGCATACCTGTTTTTCACACTGATTTTTAAATTTGCATGTCAAGTCCACCGACAAAAAAAAATCAACTGTGAGCCTTGCTCTTCCAGGATTAGTTTAGTTTATATTTGACTTGACACATTCAAGAGGAAACATTAAAGTCTTCTAGTTATTTGTTTATATGCTTTCCTCAGTATAGTAAAGTGCTTTATATTAAATTCAAAGAAATGTTTAGAGAAAGAAAATGTATTCTTGTGAACTTAGAAACCCCAGTGTTCAATATAAAATGTCTTGAGGTGTATTACCTGTTTCAGATAATTAACTAAGTAGAGAAAGAAATCTGTGTGCCACTTCTTTAAAGTATACCACTTTAAAAGTGGTTGAATTTATACTGAAAGTGTCTGATTTTGTGCAGTACTTTACCTAAAGTTTGTATTTATTTTTTATTAACTTGTGTTAAACTATTTCACGTTACAAGCTTGACATTTTCTCTAATCAAAACTTGAGAACATAGGCACAGTACAGTTCTGCTTACTTCTGACCATCAACAGGAATTGTTTAGATTATCATATATGATTTCATTTAAGCCTCAAATCAAATTAATGATTATAGAGGCCTAAATAAAGCAATTATTTCTACTGGATCAAATTTTCCTAATTTTTCTTTTACCCAAATTAGTTGTATTTTAAAAAACTAAGCAGGGTAAACATTTAAATGTGAACAGCTAAAGACAGAGAAGGTGGACAGGCACTAGAGGAGAGTTATGTACCCACAGTGAATGTTTAAGTCCTTATTTCCTGATTTGTAGCCAAGAGCTTGGAATTAAAGCAGCATTGTGATATTTTGCTTCTAAGATAGACTTTTTAAGTTTTTCAGAGCCTTATGAAACCATAAATGATCAAAGTAAATCAACCTTTGTGCACAGGATATTGCACCTGGAATTACATCTTATTATGCCGGAAAAGAATCCAATTTATGTAAAGTTGTAGTGACATATCGAAGAAGCATGTAACTGAACTCTTTCCCAATAGGTTGATTGCTGTGGTCCTACCATGAGTCCCCAGTCCCATAGATGTGTTGTCCGTGGTGTAAAATGCATGTCTTCATTCCCCATTCACTTTATGCTTCATAGATCCATATTAAAATTATGAGATCCAAGTTTACCAGACATTCTGGCATAGCATGGCTTGTTGGAATAATATTTTCCAGAAACACATGGCAGTTCTAACAGGATCTTTTCCTTCTGGATTGTAGATATAAATGAATGTGAAAGCAACCCATGTGTCAATGGGGCCTGCAGGAACAACCTTGGATCTTTCAATTGTGAATGTTCACCCGGCAGCAAACTCAGCTCCACAGGATTGATCTGTATTGGTAAGATTCATACATGGTATTGATGTTTCAGTTTCACTGCTAAGATATGCACAGATCTCAGGCCTTTCTGTGGATAAAAACAGAATATGATTCCAAAAAGCTAAGAACTACACGTTATGTGAGTTGTTTTCACTAGATATAGAGGTAAAGCATAATAGCATGAATTAGGCAACCTCTTCAATATTTGTTAGATTCTAGAAATCTTCCTTTCATCTAAGCATATATATTATGCTATAACTTATAATTATTTCCATACCACACACATATGTATATTCGTTACCCTAAAATGCCTTAGGCAGCAATAGAATCAAATCTCTACTGCATACTTTTTTTATAAACAAACTTTGATGGCAAACAAAAATGTGATGAAATTTGGATTCAGTTAACAGGACAAGAATTTGAAGCTTTTAAACATATAGAAGGAATTTATTATTTTTTCTTTTTTTTCATCAATCATAAATTTTTGGGTTCCGAGGAAGAGAAGATAACTGTTTTCTTACTTTTGGATATCTCTAGGGGAAAAGATTCTAAAACTTGTAACATCTTTCAGTATGTCTCAAAACATTTAAGGTCAGTTCTTGATAATGACATAGGATGTAGATTAAGGGAGATTAATCTATTACTGCAAGGAAAAATCCAACATGTAAAAGGAAACAAAATTTTCCCAGTAATTTTTCCCTACTTCTACCGTCTGTGGTTCCATTCACTAGGGCTGCACAGTTCACATCATTAGCTAGTATCCACTTTTAAAGTGAACTAAATATATATTCCTAATAGGAAGATACTTCAGTTCTACATAGTGCCAAATTTACTGGCAGTTTTTATTTATCATCTAGCCAAAATCAATGTTCAGTTTCACATTTGTCGAAGACAATAGTTTTTTCAGTATTATGTCTGACGTTAACCATATTTAGCTGGATGCTGGAGTACTTGTTTGTTATATAAAGACAAATGATCCAGTCCAAAATTGTCAATGAAAGCCTTCTCTTTGGAAACACCAGCTCCTCCTTTTCCAATGAGATACAGCTGGTGAAATTCGAGCCTTGCTCAGCTCTCCATATTAGGAAATAGACTACCATCTGCCTGGGGCATTACTTTTTTCTTATAGAATTCCGGGCTGGGTTAGGGGGATGGTGTGTGGGTTGGATCCAGTAAAGCAGAAATATTTTTGCTAAGCCACAATTTCCAATTGAGATGGAGTCATTTTATTATGTAAAGGAAATGAATTCAGCATTAGTCAATTAATGTCTCAGAAAACTAAATCTGCGTGCCACTTGAGCATCAAAGATACTTAGTTTTTGCCTCATCATATAGACTTCTGTTATTTTGGCCTTTTGTCCTTATATTTATTAACAAAACAAGAACAAAGACTTTTTACCCCCAACTGTTTATGTCATTCTTCCCATTGCCAACAACTAACCACCACCATATTTTTCTCAGCCAGTGTATTGTGTGCTTTCGTTTATTATGATCCAATTCGAATATCCCAGTGTAGAGCTGCTCAAAATGCAATTTCCCTAATATTTTTAAATTTTAGACATTATTTTATGTACTTTTTCTATTAAAAAGAGAATTCTAGTTGAAAAAGAAAATAACAAATGGTAAAATACATGCAGGAAAAGTCATGAATATATAATAGGACTGTCAGTGGCTCTCATCAGTGGTTAGCCTGCAACTTTCTCTTCCACAGGGTCCAGATCACTACATTTTGAAATTTCATGATGTGATTACTAATTTAAAATTACATTAGATTGTATACGAATTAGTTGATACTAAGAATATTTAAGAATTTAGAATCTTTTCTTAACTTTTCTAAATATAAATTAATCACAAATGATTCTGCAAACTGCTTAAAAAGACAAGAGTATTCTGGTTGAATCTGGTTAAATGTAATAGAATGATTCATTTGGTTATTATTTTTTGCATTACACTGCTGTGGTTTGATGGGTCTATGTAATCCAGACCAGTTTCCCTCATCTTTGGCTTGGGTCTGTGCTCTGTCTTCAACTTGCGTGGACATATGGCTATGACCACTCTGCTGTCAAATCCAATAGTCTGTTCTCATTCTTCACCTTAGATTATTAGCAGTATTTGTCACAGTTAAATTCTCACTCTTTCTCAAGAAATTTTGTATTTTCGGCTTCCCAGGCACAACTATCTTCTTTTCTTTTCACTTGTATGGCCCATTTTCTATTTCCTTTACTGAGTCCTCCCTATCCTCCTAACCTTCAACCTGAAATGTTCTGCTAGTCCACCTTTGGACCTCTGCTTCTCTGTCTACATTCATCCCGAGAGCCTCTGTGTTGACTCACACATTTGGCACTCTAGTTGATAGAGAAATTCTAGGACTCAACCTTGCCACCAATTTCATATTTCTGTTTCCAACTGTCTGTACAGTGTCTCCACTTGAATGACTCATCAATAGCTCAAATTCTCAAGTCTAAAACCAACTTCCTGCATACTGGCTTGAACCTGAGTCTCCCAGAAACATTTCCATCTCAGCAAATGGCAAATTCATTCTTCTAGCTGCCACCCCTCAAAACCTTGGTGGCATCCTTGATGTCTTTTTCTCAAGCTGCACATATTGATTGCACTTGAAATTTATCTATATTTCTGCCCCTTCTCACCATCACCACACCAATCCCCAATCCAAGTCACCATCATTTCTCTTCGTGATTCCTACCGTAGCCTCTACCTTACTTTTCGTTTCCCCATACTACAGTCAGTTGTCTACATCGTCATCAGGCAGTCCTTTTAAAGCACAACTCAAAGAATATCATTCTTTGTCCAGGAACCCTATGAAAACCTTGGCTTCTCATTTCATTCAGTAAAAGCTCTAGTCCCAGCTGAAGCCTGTGCTCCCCTCGTGATCTTGCTCCTGCTGTGACCTTGTCTCCCTGTGCTGCCTCCCGCCCCCTCTGCCTGAGCCAGACTGGCCTACTTCCTGCACCTGCATCCCCACCTGAAGTCAACTGATCTCTCTGGCTGGAATTGTTTTCCCTCGCTCGGGTTTGAAGGGTTTGTTCTCCTTATATCTGTATTCAGATGCCACATTGTAAGTCACGATTTCTCTGACCATCCTAGGTAAAATAACAGTCTTTCTCTTGTTTCTACCCTCAATCTAATTAACCTGCTTTATTTTTTGAGAGTTCTTAACTAACCCCTGACTATCTACATCTGTATCTCAGTTGTGGGTAGGCAGGTGGGGGGTATACACACACAACAATGGGTCAGGGGTAGAGAGGGAGGGATGATGGAGGAAAGGAAGTGGGGAGAGAGAGAAGAGAAGGATGAACCTGTAGGGGGGTGGGGAAGGTTATCGATGGATTTGTAGCTTTTCAGTGTTGATGCAGCACCAGCCTAAAGAATCAATGTGCTACAGAGCGAGGGCTCTGGAATCAGACTGCATGGGCTTCAATCATGGTGCTGACACTCTACTAGCTGGGTGACCTTGGGTAAATTGGCTGACCTCCGTGCACCTAAATTTTCTCATCTGCAAATTGTACGTAATTTACAGGGTGGTTTTAATGAGTAAATAAATTAATACATAGAAAGTGTTCTAGTTCCTGTCATTATCTTGATAAATCTTAGGAATGACTGTCGTTTATCTTACTTAAAATGATGACAACCAAGGTGATAAATCAGAATTAGTGCTGATTATTAAAAGATCATTTAAATACACGGTAGCCTTACACAAGGATCACTGTTTCCTCTGTGCGATAGAATTTACAGGTATAAATCTATAGCAAGCCTGTAGTCTGAGACCTGACGCAAATGCTGATGAGTAGACCTTTTCTGTTTCTCTACAGTTTTATCTAAACCGAACATTCAAGCCAGAGTAAAAAAGCAAAGTGACTGTTCAGCTCTTTTTCACACCTTTGCCCCATAACTCTTTATTCAGTACAGGAGAGAGTTGTTTTGTTTAAACCTCTGTCTTGGTGTTTGGGATATTGGTAACTTCCTGTGTTTCCTAGGGAATCAGAAATTACTATTCCTCCCATCATTGGCCCATGGTTTAATTGAAATTCCCTTTCTGTGTTTGTGGGGGGTATTTCTGTTGTTTTTCTTGTTGAATTTACAAGTAAAACCTTACTATTTTTTTGGAAGATAGGGTCTCACTCTGTCACCAAGGCTGGAATACAGTTGCATGATATCACTGCAACCTCTGCCTACTGGGCTCAGCGATCCTCCCACCTTAGCTTCCTGAGTAGCTGGGACTACAGGCATGTGCCATCACGCCCAGCTAATTTTTGTATGTTTGTATAGATGGCGTTTCACCATGTTGCCCAGGTTGGTCTTAAACTCCAGTGAGCTCAAGCAATCTGCCCGCCTTGGCCTCCCAAAGTGCTGGGATGATAGTTATGAGCCACTATGCCTGGCCAGAAGTAAATTTTATCTGTATATATTATTAAAATGAATTTTAAAATAAATGATGTAGGAACATTCTTTGCTGTCTTCCACGTCTTACTGCCACAATATGCTATTGAGATTTTGGTAAAGTGTTTTCCACATCATCTGCATTAGAATCACCTGAGGAGTTAGTCAGAATTCAGATTCCTGAGCTGCATACCTGAGAACTTATGAATCGGTATTTTAACAAGTGCCCTAGAAATATTATGCACACTTAATTGAGAGCCACTGCTCTACAAGGAAAACATGATATGTATATATATATATATTTTTAACCAATTAGTATTTGCCATGTCAGCTTTGACTGGATTCCTTATCACTGCTTCAAAATCAATTAACAGTCATTTATTATTTGTTCATTTGTAAAATGTTGCATTATGCTACCAAAAAAATATACTAGCCATTCATTATTCCCTTTAATGCACACAAAATAAAAATTTTAAAGTGCATAATATTTCACTGGGTGCTCTACCATTCAAAAGGAAGCACTTGAATTTCATGTGGAGTCAGTTTAAAATGTTAGGAGTGGTTATCTCTGGAGGGTTACAGGTAATTTTTATATGTTCCTCATACTTTTCTATTTCTTCAAATTGTTTACCATAAGTATAATTTACTTTCTGAACAAGAGATAAATCTACACACACACACATACACACACACATTTTTTAAATGCCTGAAAGAAAATACATCAGATATTAGCCCTGGGAATGCGTTAGTGGGGGTTTTATAAGTGATGTTTATCTCTTCTTTGTTTTACAGGTTTTTTTTTTCTTTTAAATTATTCATCAAATAATTATCTTCAGTTGGAGAAATACTGGCCTCTGCATAACAGAACATACATTGTATGTGATTTATTTAGCAGGGACTTATGGGCGAAGGAGATTGAAGGATTTTATACGATAAAATCTTAAATATCAAAGCATTTGTCGTTAAGGATAAATCTTATGAATACTTTTCACACAAGTAATGGTCTTATCATGTTGTTACAGTACGTAAAAAAAAAAAAAAAAAAAAAAAATGAAAGGCCAAGCACAGTGGTTCATGTCTGTAATCCTAACACTTTGGGAGGCCGAAGTAGAAGGATTGCTTGAGGCCTGGAGTTCAAGACCAGACCAGCCTGTGCCACATGGCAATGCACTGTGTTTCTAAGTACCAGCATAAAATCTTGGACAGGTCCTCTTAGAATATCAGTAAATATAATTATATTAATTACCATGTTATGTGAGAGAGATATATAGCACAATATTTTATTTACATGTATGTAATATACCATATTTAAATGCAGGTACATGAAAGTGTTTTCTAAGGATACACTATTACAAGTTTTAAAGTATCCTTTTTTTTTTCTAGTAGAGATGGGGTTTCACCATTTTCCCAGGCTGGTCTCAAACTCCTGAGCTCAAGGGATCCTTCCGCCTCAGCCTCCCAAAGCGCTGGGATTATAGGCATGAGCCACTTTGCCCAGCCCCTCTTTTTTAGAATACTATAAGAGATGCCTTTGGTATACACAGCTGAGTTGTATTTTCCTCAGAGGTAAGAGTTCCCCAACCTTTCCTGTTCCTTTTCAGACAGCCTGAAGGGGACCTGTTGGCTCAACATCCAGGACAGTCGCTGTGAGGTGAATATTAATGGAGCCACTCTGAAATCTGAATGCTGTGCCACTCTGGGAGCCGCCTGGGGGAGCCCCTGTGAGCGATGTGAACCAGGTAGGAGCCTGACTAGTGGACATCTGGGCTTCTCCTTGGAAAGCTTCTCCTGCCACTAGAATGCCTCTTTCACTATGTAGTTCCTTAGTGAGGAAGACCAGAAGATCATTTACCTTTGCTAAAATGTCATATTTTCTGGCTAATGTTTTCTTACCTCTGGAATTCTGTATTTGGTTTAACCTGGTACTATAAGCAGTCCTTGTAAATATTTTATACATAGAAGGGAATCTAGAATCGATCTGCTAGATGACTGTATCCTCCAGTATCCTTGTTTGCATGTTGCCTGTTGTCCTCAAATCTTTTGTTTACTCGTAATTCAGTTGTCAATGTGAGAGCAAAAAGAAATTGTAGAAAAAATTACGAAAATGTCAATACAGGTCAATACTGATGGAGTTACCACAGAAAGTCATGTGCTCTACTGAATGAAGAGGGGGCAGTGATGTCCTTGGACTCTAAGACCCCACCTTGCAGTTTTTATTTAGTTCCATTTAGATTCCATTATACTTCTTCTTGAGCATAACACGGTTGTATTTTCTTCTATAATGAAGTAAAATTGTCCTGTTGTTCTTACAGACACAGCTTGCCCAAGAGGGCTTGCCAGGATTAAAGGTGTTACGTGTGAAGGTGAGTGTATCCTTCTTTGGATGATATTATAAATTTTTAGAGCAGTACATAAAATTAACATTCACTCTCAAACTTTGGAGATATTTATCATTTTCAAAAACCTTGACATTTCAATAAAAGCACTCAATGTAATCAACAAATGCTTTAGCATAATTCTCTTAAGAAACAGGTTAGAGTTTCCTGTTTCTCCTCTCTATGGAGTTGTATAAATTACAGGAAGACATCGCTAGACTTTAAGGCCCAGAACAGCTGGCAAAAGCGCATGTCTGGGCTGTGTTTTATGGACAGGCAAGGCTGTGGTAATTTTCACACCTGGTGCCTAGGAAAGCAGGTGGCTGGGTTGTGGAATATTTCTGTTTAATTCAAGTAATAATCCACATTGTATTGAATGTGGATTGAAAATGTTATACAGGAAGTAGGACCACACCTGCTTTTTCTATTTGTAACATCTTTATTCCTCTGCTTGCTCCATTTCCCTGCAGATGTTAATGAGTGTGAGGTGTTTCCTGGCGTTTGTCCAAATGGACGCTGCGTCAACAGTAAGGGATCTTTTCATTGCGAGTGCCCTGAAGGCCTTACGTTGGATGTGACTGGCCGTGTGTGTTTGGGTAAGATTCACGCACTCATGTAATCTATGTATATAACAAGCCATGAATTTCCTTGTTTAATCAGTGGCTAGTCCAAAACCACTGAGTTTGTACTTGAGGAAACTTGCTTTAAATGAGATTTAAATCACTAGAGTGTATTTTAAAAGCGAATGTATTTAAGTGAAATCATTTCTGTTTCATGCCAAAAGTTGGTACTACTCAAAAATCCATCTCAAAATCTTCCATTTCTTTAACCGGATACTTGAGGCAGGTTCAGCCTTTCACACTGAGTTAATGGAATAAGAATAAGTATATGTTGAACACAGAAGGAAAGTTGGAGACTAGGATTTTAAAAGTGAGCATTTGTCAGCTTATTGCAGCTACACCCTGAAGACAATGGGGAAAAGCATGGTCAAAGATATGTTGCTTCTGCTTGAAAACATTCACTGATCTGGTCCTTCTTTTACCACTATTAGAATTTGAGTTTTCTTAATTCCTTATTTTTTAAAGATCTGCAGTGAGGAATCTCTTTCTTTCAACATCATATCATGGGAATAGTGATTTGACCTTTTTCTTTATTAGTGTCATATATGACTGAACTTGAATTTTATGATTGAAAAAGAAATTTCTATTCATTGTCATTGTATGTAACAATAATTTTGTATTTACCTACAGAGATTTTTCCCCAATAAGCTATGGAATAGTAAATTTTTAGTTTGTTAAAGAGCTTTACATATATTTGGATTTGAAATTTAAGCATGTAGAAAAAGCATGAATAATAGTGATGTTATATGCAATGATCTATAAAGTCTTTAAATATCTCAGTGATTTTTAAAAATTTACTGGTAAGAAAAAGTTTGCAATACCATACAGTTTAGTTATAATAATTAAAACAGATTTTATTTTTAAGTTAACTTTTGACAGCACATTTAAATCTTGATTGAAAGCATGACTGTAAAATTATATGAAATTATTTAGAAAACAATATCCAAAGCACAATCTTTCAGATTTTTAAATATTTTTAAATATCCTTTTTTTTTTTTTTTTGAGACAGACTCTCACTTCATCACCAGGCGCCAGGCTGGAGTACAGTGGCGCGACCTCGGCTCACTGCAACCTCTGCCTGCTGGGTTCAAGCAATTCTCCTGCCTCAACCTCCCGAGTAGCTGGGACTACAGGTGCACACCAACATGCCCAGCTAATTTTTTTGTATTTTTAGTAGAGACAGGTTTTCACCATGTTGGCCAGGATGGTCTTGATCTCTTGACCTCGTGATCTGCCCGCCTTGGCCTCCCAAAGTGCTGGGATTACAGACGTGAGCCACCACACCCGGCCTAAATATTTTTAAATATCTTTAGGTGATCCACAGTGTTTAGAAATAAGTATTATTTGGAAATGACAAAATATTCCCCCAAAAGTATGAAAATTAAAAAAAAAAGAAAATGACAATAATATCAGTATGGTAAATGACTAATAAAATGAAGTTATCTTCTATAACGAAAGGCTGTAATATATAAAGATATATCATTGATTGTAAATTATTACTCAGCAAAATAAATTTTCAATAATGTTATTCAAAATTATGGCTGGGCATGGTGGATCACACCTGTAATCCCAGAACTTTGGGATGCAGAGGCAGGCAGATCACCTGAGGTCAGGAGTTCAACACCAGCCTCCCCAGCGTGGAGAAACCTCGTCTCTACTAAAAATGCAAAAATTAGCTGGGCATGGTTTTATGTGCCTGTAATCTCAGCTACTTGGGGGACTGAGGCAGGAGAATTGCTTGAACCTGGGAGGCAGAGGTTGCAGTGAGCCAAGATCACGCCACTATACCCAGCCTGGCAACAGAGTGAGACTCCCTCTGAAAAAAAAAAAAAAATTAAAGCTTTTTTTAATATTCTAAGAGGTTATATTAGATTCTTCATCCAGTATCAGGGATCCCAAACTCAAATGCTTGCAGGAGCCAAGCATGCAACATATAAATGAATGAAATGACAACAGGGAGCAGTGGGGACGGCAGCAAACTGCAGAGAACATGTATCATCCAAAAGTTTCCAAATTTGTATTTTAATTTCCATGCAAAACAATCGCAGCATTGATAGACCTTTATGTGACCAGTGTACTGACTTTTAATTCCTGATATAAATGTTCATAGAGATCTCAGTAGTGAAGATACAGGATTACTCTTTCTGGTTATTATAACTTTTTACATGCTTAGTTAAAATGCCTTTCCCCTGTCACCCCAGTTTACCCCAATAAGCTGTGAAATGGTGCATTTTTAGTTTGTCTTGAGCTTCTTGATCAGGTTCCTGCAGTAACCTCACAGTGTGACTCAGGCCAGAGTTCTTAGTTCACCTGTACTTATATAAGACTTTCACTTCTTGGGAAGATTCTTAATTACCTGCTGACATGTGAGACGGAGCCGGCTGTAAGGAGACTAGCCCCTTGGAGCCCTGTGGTAATGAGACTCTGGATTACTGTCACACTTCACACTGGCAAAGCATGTGGCTTTTTGATTCATTTTAATGTAGATTTATAAGACAGAATCACCTTCTGTGAATATCTACATTCAGTCTGCTGAATCAAAATAAAAATTCACCACCGTAATTTTTTCTTTAAATATAGAACTTTTTCCAGAGTAGCTGGAATTACAGGTGTCTGCCACCATGCCCAGCTATTTTTTGTATTTTTAGTAGAGACAGGTTTTTGCCATGTTGGCCAGGCTGGTCTTGAACTCCCGACCTCAGGTGATCTGCCTGCTTTGGCCTCCCATAGTGCTGGGATTACAGGTTTGAGCCACCATACCCAGCCTGGGCAACACAGAGAGATTCCATCTCAAAAAAAATAAAAAAATAAAAAAAGATAGGGCTTTTTAATTCCAGTACTCAGAAATGTAACTCTACGTTAAAGTCCATTGACAAAGTTGATGTTACCTTAGATTTAGAACTTGAAAGGATCAGTACTGACAGTAACTAAAGTAGTAAACATTAATTTGAATGTGTACATTTCTATCAGGGATCTCATTCCCTCTGGTAAACAGTTTTCAGCCTCTGGAAAGGATTTGATGTCTTAAAATGTTCTTATCAAAGAAATCATGTTATTTGATTAAGAAATCTTTTCTGAACTCATTATCCATATTTGTAATTAAACAGCTAACAGATGAACGTGTTATTTATAGACCATGCTGGTCTACCCTATTTTTAGATGTAGGCTGCTGTTTATAGATATTCTAAGGTCCTGGCTAGCACAGGCTAAGCACTGAAACACTGGTCTGTTTTGAAGTTGAAGGGAAAATGTGACATTTAAACAAATAATTGGCCCCTCAACAAGGAAAATTCACATGATCCAAGGAAAAACCATGATGCAAAAGGTAAATTTGGCAGGAGGAAAAACAGCTTTAACTGCAATAATACTATAACACTTCTCTCTTTCGCAGTGATTTTAATAGTTGTAACAAATTGGCAAATAGATTATAGCTGATCATTTACTGTTTAGGACTGGGACTGACAGGTCTTCTTAAAAGACACTTGAAGCAATTCTCTGAACAGGAAGAATTATTAAAATTATCTTACTTTTTCTAAAGTAAACAATACAAAAATGGAATCATAGACATGAAGGAGTCAGGTCATGAGAGGACCTTTTCTTCCTGAGGGTTTCTTGTGAGAATTAAGATTGAAGAGGAACTCACCTTTGTTCTCCTTAAATGTCTGTCATTATGGAGTCCATTCCAGGAGGTCAGGGACTGTATCTTAGCCCCAAGTAGACCGCAAGGGTCCTGCATGATGACTGGTGACTTGTGACTGTACAATGGATATTTCAACTCATTCTCACCCTGTGATTTGGCTCTCGATGTAGATATTCGCATGGAGCAGTGTTACTTGAAGTGGGATGAAGATGAATGCATCCACCCTGTTCCTGGAAAGTTCCGCATGGATGCCTGCTGCTGTGCTGTCGGGGCGGCTTGGGGCACCGAGTGTGAGGAGTGCCCCAAACCTGGCACCAAGGAGTATGAGACTCTGTGCCCCCGTGGGGCTGGCTTTGCTAATCGAGGGGATATTCTTTCTGGGCGGCCGTTTTACAAAGGTAACTGCCTGCGGCCAGCACCTTTAATCCTTCTTCAACAGAAAACCTTCCACATTCTCTGAGAATTGATTTTGCTTTAAACATTTGACTTCCCACTTTATTCTCTCAGTTAAACATGTTTTATGGTCAATGTTCTGTCCCAAGAGTATAAATTCCCTCCATAAGATGGCAATGAAGTAGAGGTAAAACGGATTGCTTGCCTTGCTCTTCTACTGTTTGTACCTCTACAACCTGAGATGGTGCTCTGATAGCTACATCTGTAGCAAAAAGTTATCTGTCCCCACTTCTCTTTATAAAACAAGTAGTGAGAAATAAAGGGCCCAGAACTCTTCCTTAAGAATATAGGATCTTTAGCTGGGCACAGTGGCTCGCTCCTGTAATCCCAGCACTTTGGGAGGCCGAGGTGGGTGGATCACCTAAGGTCAGGAGTTCGAGACCAGCCTGACCAACATGGTGAAACCTTGCCTGTACCAAAAATATAAAAAATAGCTGGGTGTGGTGGCACACGCCTGTAATCTCAGCTACTTGGGAGGCTGAGGCAGGAGAATCACTTGAACCTGGGAGGTGGAGGTTGCATTGAGCCAAGATTGTACCATTGCACTCCAGCCTGGGTAACAAGAGTGAAACTCTGTCTCAAAAAAGTAAAAAAGAATATAGGATATTTTTCACCACATAAAACTTCTTGTGTGTTATCAGTGTAATCACTGAAACATATGGTAACCCTGTTTTTTTACCTGGATGCACTACTGTTGTTCATCATGGTAGATTTTTAACTTAAAGTAATGGACCTAATCGTTTACATCAACCAGCTCTACATTCTGGCTTTATTCTGCTTTTAGACATCAATGAATGCAAAGCATTTCCTGGGATGTGCACCTATGGAAAGTGCAGAAATACAATCGGAAGCTTCAAGTGCCGTTGCAATAGTGGCTTTGCTCTAGACATGGAGGAAAGAAACTGCACAGGTAAGATGGTTCTTCTGTTTTATTTGGGAAATTCTGGCTTTTACCCTTTCCTTTACTGTGTTTGAAAATACTGCCCTAAAAAGCCCATCCTCTCATTAAGAACATAAAATTATTTATTTATTTATTTAATTTTTTTTTAGAGAAAAGGTCCCAGTCACCCAGGCTGGAGTTCAGAGACATAATCATGTCTCACTGCAACCTCAAACTCCTGTGTTCAAGCAGTTCTCCCACCTCAGCCTCCCAAGTAACTGGGAGCACAGGTGTGTGCCACCATGAACAGCTAATTAAAAAGATGATTTTTTTTTTTTTTTTTGGTAGAGATGTGATCTCACTTTGCTTCCCAGGCTTGTCTCAAACTCCTGGCTTCAAGCGATCCTCCTGCCCTGCCTTGGCCTCCACAAGTGCTGTGATTACAGGCTTGAGCCACTGCATCCAGCTCTGCCAATTTTTATTTTTATTTCTTTTCCCTATGCATAAACCAGTTCTCCAAATAAACTCTTTGTGAGAGAACTGCAAAATAGCATGAAAATGCTCTTTGTTTTACATTTAAGAATGACATACAAATATGATTTTCAAAATATATGACTCCTAAAGAAATACAGTCATTAAATCTGCAACAATTATATAAACTTGAGTAGTATTCTCTTAAAGACTTTAAGGTTTGTGATACAGAGGTTATGACTTCTGTTCCTCATCTGTGAACAGAAATCTTAATGTGTCTTCGGTCACCGTCCATACCTATAACCATTCTCTTTTAAATAGATGTGAAGTTCCAACTTTTTCTATTAGATAGTATACCACGTTGTTCCAGACACTTGAGCTATGTCTTGAGGATCTCGTTCTCAGCACTCTCTTTGTTCTTATTATCCGTAGGCTTTCCCCTTACCGCCCTCCCTCCTGCCTGCTCCTTCTTCCTGACCTCACAGCGGTGTCTTTCTTGGCTCCTTCCTGTGCCTGCTCAGCCGAGGCTATCTCTGAGCGTTTCACAGCTGTCCAACTGGCCTTCTGAAGTCCTGCTGCCTAGAAGTCTGCTCAAGCCCTGTGCCAGTCTCCAGAGCTTCCTCCCCTCACCTCTGTTTTCTTCTCTCTGGCTGCTGCGCTTTGCTGGGAATCTGAGAAGCACTGCCTGAGATTCCTGCATTCACCTCCAAGCCCTCGAAGCTGCTTGGCAATACTCATATTCACCATTCATCACTTTCTGAATTTCTCTCAGCACTGCTTCTAAACCTCTCCCCTGACTTACATGCCCCCTCATATACTGCGCCCCACCCCCATCCATTCCCGTTCTCCTTCATTAAGAATAAATCTGATTGCCTGCATCCTTCTCACACAGCCTCCTCTCCCGTGATAAAATCTCCTTTATCCCCCACTCCCTCTCCAGTATCAGAGAATGAGGTGTGATGCTCTCCCTGGATTTGGGGTGAACTCCTCTCTTCTCTCCTTCGCAGCTTCTGCTCCGGGTTGTCTCATCAGGTTTGCCCCTCTCCTCTCTCCAGCGTCTCCTCCTCTTCCCCGTTTCCTATTCCTCAACTTATACACTGGTTCAGAATGTCTCCTCAGCCCCTCTTTTCTCTCAAGCTACCATCCTGTTTTCCTGCTGTTAGCTCTCACCTCTCTCTTTCAACCCCCCTTTGTTTTGTAATTTTGACTTTTGCCCTCTGTCACTCAGGCACATACACATATACTCATCTACTCTTGCAAAACATCTTTGTGGTGTTAAAACATCTCTCCTGATGCGTATGCTCCTGGACCTCTCTGCTTGCCAAATCTCTCCTTAAGATTTTCTTAGTTTCTATGGTATTTTCCAGTCTTCATCATCCTTCTTTGCAGATGATGTTTCTTCTCTAACCTTTCCAGATTCTTCTTGCCTTTCCCATCTCTTGGATGTTTGTCAGAGTCTTCTACTCAGCATTCTGTCTTTCAGAGTTCCATCTACCATCATGACTTCAGAGATGGCCTCTGCTGAGCTGACTCCCAGCTGCTCTCTCTAACTCTTTCTGTTCTTCCTGAGTTTCACTCCCACATCTGTAACTTCCCATCTGGACAGTTTCTCTTTGTTGTGATCTTTCTTTGTTCCTGCCCCCACCTTGTACTTTCTCCTACTAGGGACTTCTTGTATGTACTAGGAGTATAATTTTGAACAGGATTGATGCCTCCAATTGAATGTTGGTGTCTCTCTCTCTCCAACTTTTTCTCCAAGTGAAAAAGTCATGCAAATTCTTTCATTAAACTGGCTATTTCAAGTACCTGTGATATTGTTTCTAGACATACAGGCAGGTTAAACTCCTCAGGAAACAGACTCCAAGCAGAGATGAGCATTCAGGAAGTTTATTGGGGATTGCTCTTGGGATGAACAATGAGGAAGGGAAGGGAGGAAAGCAGAAGTGGACAGAAAGAAACTGGGCTGTGAGGCAGTCCCACTGAAGTCCTCAGCCCATGCCACTGGGAGTTCTGGAACTGGGATGGCCCATCAGAGTTGCCTGGAGTAGGGTATGGAAGCCATGCAGTTAGATACCTGCATGACCAATCTTGGGATACAGCTGCCCAGAGAATCGGGGAAGAGGTCCTCTTATGATAGTGGACATCGGAGCCAGCAGCACTCCCAATGGCTGTCCTTCCTTCCTGAAGAGGGACCTGGGTGACATATCACAGCATCTACTATATCGCCGACTCCTCCAGGATCTTCCAGCCTGCTAAGTCCCCACAATCAAATCCTTTACCGCCACAACCACCAGGTTAGCTGTCCAAGCAGGGCTAGATTATGCAACTTCCCACTCAACAACTTCCACTGTTATATGGAATCCTGGTCCCAGATAAAGAAGCTCAGGGTTCTTCCAGTTCTGACCCCACCTCTTCCTTTGCTGTGAAATTAGCCAACTTGCATAATGTCTCTAACACTCTTTTAGCTGTGTAAGAGAGACTTGTTGACAGGGCTGCATCGCTTGGGATATAATGTGAAGTTCCGTGGAAAATTGTTAGGCTGTCATCTTCACAGCAGGAAAGGCTGATCTCCCATGCTAGGGGCTTTCAGTGAGCCTACAGGTCCCTCCACACCCACACTTACTGTCAGCCTTTTCAGTCCAGCCAGTCTGTGACTTACTGCTCCCTGAAATGCTCCCTTTCTCTTCACCAGTGTACTTCATCTCTCTCCTCTATATTTATTCTGTATCTTTAAAGCTGGCATTTCTGTACAACCTTCAAGTACCAATTCAAAAGCCACGCCCTCCAAATTACCAATTCTTAGCAGAGAAGTTTATATATACATATATAAACATATATGTAGCACTCTCTATGAGACAGGCACTGCTCTCAGCACTTAACACATATTCGTTTAATTCTGTGAGGTGGATTCTATGACAAATAAGGAAATTGAGTCACAGAGAGACTAGATGATTTTCCCAAGGCCCTATTCTCAGTACATAACAGACTAGGGATTTAGGTATCTGATTCTAAAATTCACACTCTATACTATGAAGCTCCCACCACATCACATTAGCCAAAGATTGTCCCTGCTCCACCCTAGAACCCATTCCTCATATAGCTGTTACCATCAGTTCCTAGATACTGATAGATAAAAAGAAAATTGATATACATATTGTTAGCTACTTAATTGAATTCGTGAATTCTGTTAAGACGTTTGTTTAAAAGAAAATATTTACATTTTTTTCACATGGACTGTAATGAGGGAAATAGAGACTTCTGTAATTGGAGAAATAAATACAGAAAAATTAAGTTAAAGCTGGCAGAAAGCAGGAACTGAGACCCCCCTCCCAAAAGAACATGCATAAATTATGCACTAAATCCTGTGATTTTAAAACTTCAAAATAAAGAGATGATGGTGGAGCATTTTCCCCCATTGACAGATTTTTAGATTAAAAACTTTTACTTTTTGAACTAAAACATTTTTAAATAGGCTATGTTTTCTTAAACACATTTTATATAGCCATGACTTCCCTATTGAAAAATCTTAGTTATTAGCATAGGAGATTTCTCAGAGAGCCCTGTGTTTGAGAGAATAGATGCTGAAGATTATTTACAGTAATATATAAAAAGAGACAATCCTCACATGATGGTGACAGCTCATGTCACCAAAGGGCTTAATAAATCAATAAGCTCTTTACATGTGAATATGACACAAAAACACAAATTGGGGCACACACCATGACCCTGCCCTATGTGTGCTCTCGGGCTCAGGGTTGGTCCATCGTGACTGCCTGTTTCTCTGGGGTCTACCAGTCGCTCCTGCCCAGGAGCAGGGGCCCTGCCTTCACATGCTCCCAGCTGGGGTAGCATGGGCTAGTGTGGTAGACCAACACTGTCTTCCGGCCACACATGAGGTTTCATTCCATGGAGGCCTGGCTGCCTTATTTACCACGTGCCTCATTCAGCCCATACCACAGTTGCTGGGTTCATCCTTCTGTTAACATTTCTTTCTTTCCTTCTTGGTTTTTCTTTTCTTTTTTCTTTCTTACTTTTTTTTTTTTTTTTTGAGATAGGTTGTCCTGTCGCCCAAGTCAGAGGGCAGTGGCGCCATCATACATCATAACTCACTACAGCCTTGACCTCTTGGGCTTAAGCAATCCCCGCACCTTCTACCTCAGCCTCCTCAACAATTTTTTTTTATTTTAATTTTTTTGTAGAGACAGGGTCTCCCTACATTGCCAAGGCTGGTCTCAAACTCCTGGCCTCAAGCAGTCCTCCTGCCTGGGCTTCCCCAAGTGCTGGGATTACAGGCATGAGTCACCATGCCCCCCATCTTCTGTTATTATTTGTAAGCCACAAAAAGAAATCCACCATTCAGAATTTTTAAAGGTGGAAAGGCACCACTTGCCTGTTGGTGCGGCAGTTTTGGCAGTTGGGGAAAGGAATGTGCCTCAGGCCCCGTGCCCTTCTATCTGGATCTACTGAAATCGTACCCTTGTACTGTGAGCCAGTTCCCCAACATTTCAAGTGTGCAGCATCTTCACTTGGAAGGTCAAGCCTATCTCATTCAATTTTTAAATTTCTTTTAAACCCTGTGAATTAGACATCGACGAGTGCAGGATTTCTCCCGACCTCTGTGGCAGCGGAATCTGCGTCAATACACCGGGCAGCTTTGAGTGCGAGTGCTTTGAAGGCTATGAAAGTGGGTTCATGATGATGAAGAACTGCATGGGTAAGCACCGTTAGCTCTTCCGCACCAGCTCGAAACCATACTAGCACAGAGTTATTTACGTGCATGACCTTTGCTTATCTCAGGGCTGTGAACAGCATGTGTGGCCAGGATCTGCGGTGAGAGAGAGAAGAGATTTAATATCAGACAGGAAATGGACTCCTGGATAGCTCTCGAGGAGCACCCAACCTCTTGGCACCTTCATGGCAATGAGATATTCAGACTGAATCCTGTTTATTCATAGAACCTAAAATCGCACAGACTAGTTACTTAAGTGGGACTCATTTAAAATGCATGGCATCATGTGGTGGCCCCAAGATTTGTTTTCAGTTATGCTAATCCCATGTTTTTGCTTTTGTTGGTGTGCTATTACAAACCCTTTTGGTATTCCCAACCTTTTAGCCTAAAATTTGATTTTCCATACCTTATAGGACTTACCTCATAGGATGCAGTAGGTTATAATTCTAAGATTTTCTTTCACTCTGATTATAGTTATAGACACCAGAATAACTGACAACAATATATCATGAGTCTGGGGTGATATAAAGCAAATATTATTTCTGCCTCTTGTGAGCCTGCTCATTTCATGCAATTAAATTTCTTGAAAGCTTACTGTCTTTAAGAGTAGAAGTTTTAGTTTTTCTGTTGGTTGTAGGAAAAGTGAGGAGGGCATTAGCCCATCCCCTATGAAGCATATCTCTTATGCTGACTCACACTCTTATGCCAGATAATATTCTTTCTCCCACACTGTATGTGTGAACATTTTTCCCTCAGAGTTCTTTAATGGATCTCACATTTTTACCTTTCAGACATTGACGAATGTGAACGTAACCCTCTCCTTTGTAGGGGTGGCACCTGTGTGAACACTGAGGGCAGCTTTCAGTGCGACTGCCCACTGGGACACGAGCTGTCACCATCCCGTGAGGACTGTGTGGGTGAGTTTGTCTCCTCAGCCCATAAGCCTGCCCAGCACAACTGGTAAAGACCGGGGATCAGCTCTGACAAACCTATTGTTTCTGGAGCACATGAAATCTAGCTTATTAAAAGATGGAATTTGAGATTCCCTACCTCTAGATGCAGGCTATGTCTTTAGTGGATGCTTGAGTAATACATGAATGAGCTGGCATTCTTCTGGCTGGCCTTTTTTATTACAAGAACTGTGATTGGTCCCTGTGGGAGGAGCCCTGTGGAAGTCCCTGTGATTTCATCCTCCATTAGGAAAAAATGAGAAAGCTGCCCTGTGCATTGTGCACCTTTGCCCAGCGTCTTCCCATCCACTCAGACAGACTCCACTCTGCACCCCTGTGCCTGCTCACAGATCGGCTTGCATGTGTGTGAACATGTTGTTCCCTTAACCCACTTCTCATAGAAACACTGGGTTTCTTCATTTGCCCTGAACTCTGTAGGGATGCCAGAAAGGATAGGAGAAGACTAATGGCTGGTCTTTGGGCATTGCAACCTATTGCTTTTCAGAATACATGAAGGTCTCTGGGCTTACTGTGTTCCTAGTATACTGGCTTTAAAACTTTGATTTAGCTAGAAAGCATTTTCTTCACAGGAACTCCTTCTTGAAATTGAGCAAATAAGACAGCCTAAAATAGAACAGATTGCACACCAAAATTTAAAACATAATTTGAGCACACCTTCCCAATACACGTATATTTATTTATAAGTCATATGTATTGCTTTGCTAGTATGTGAGGTGAATTTTGTCATAGATTAAATAGATATTTTTAAATGATAAATGAAAAGGTTTTTAATGTTCTTATTTCATTTTCATAGTGGTACGGAAGGCTTTTTCACACTAATAATTACAGCATATTCATGGTTGAACATATTGAGATACAGTGAGTCACAGATCTGTATCTAAGTTTACTTTGTTACTTAATTTTCATGGATCTTATAGCTTAAAAAAGTATCCCTCAAAGAAACAATGCAGAATATAAAAGATATATTTCTGTATAATATAAAATATACACTTAGTGATCATAAGCATAAATGCATGCTATATAATCTTGGTTATTTTGAGAATTTGCAATGAATTTCTTGTCATATCTGATTATATTGTCACTGTTTTTTACCTTATCTTATACCTGACAAGTAGCTCACATCAGGGAGCGTATCAGTCTACCATTTCCTTCTGTTATCTTGTGATTACATTATTGGTACTAGTTTATTTTTAAGGCACCTGCCTATATTATAAGAGTTAGTTTATTTTAAAATAGGCAATATAATTTGTAGATTACTATCCCAACCCACAAAACATAAACACACAAGTGAAAGCCCTTTTTCATGTCTCTGTCTTGTGAAATCATCAGTCTTCCATCAGGACACTTCAAGTCATGGAGGCAACACTTCGCCATGTTATGTAGACCAGGCAAGCATGCCAGTGGAAGTTCAAATATTAAGTAATATTTAGCTTCAGTTCTGGCATGTGTGAAATCTGTGTGGTCTAACATGATCCACATGTGGCTATGTAAATTCAGTTAACATTAAATAACATTAAATATTCCTTAGTTATACTGTCCATGTTTCCAGTACCAGTAGCACATGCAGCTGTGTATTAGATCACATAGATATGGAATAGTGGCATCATTATAGAAAGGTCTACCCAACAGTACTGTTGTAGATGGAAATAGAGATTCCAGCATTTTCTTTCAACCCCCCAGGAGAACATTTTACTTCCGCATGAAGTTCACAAACCCCTTTGGAGACCACTGCTCTGGTGAAGCACCTTTCTGATGGCTTTAGTGATTTGACCATTGCCTAAAGTATTAATTCTATGTATCTTTTATAGATATTAATGAATGCTCCCTGAGCAACAATCTCTGTAGAAATGGAAAATGTGTGAACATGATTGGAACCTATCAGTGCTCTTGCAATCCTGGATATCAGGCCACACCAGACCGCCAGGGCTGTACAGGTAAGGGGCAAGCAAGCAGGTCTGAAACTCATATGTCTCAAATCTGCCTAGGAAAACTTTTGGCACTGAATTATAATGAAGCCTATGCAAATCCTCTGTTCCAAAAATGAATGTAAGACTGCGGGTGGATCTCAGATATTTTGTTGGTCTCGCAGCAGACTCACTGATCTTAATGTAGAAAATGCTGTAAACTCCATAGTTACTCTATTTTTGAGTGATTTAATCTTAGGGTACTGCAGTTAAACACGAAATGCTGCCTATAATGAAGTTAAAAGAACTAAGAAAGATGACGTTAAATCAACACACATAGTGAGGAGAAAAATTCAAAGCCACATTAGCATTATCTGTTTAAAAAGAAGAAAACTCCTTTTAAGGAAGTAGACCTGACAAGTAATGTAGTTGCAATGCTGTTTTCACAGATATTGACGAATGTATGATAATGAACGGAGGCTGTGACACCCAGTGCACAAATTCAGAAGGAAGCTACGAGTGCAGCTGCAGTGAGGGTTATGCCCTGATGCCGGATGGGAGATCATGTGCAGGTATAGAAAGGAAAACACACAGGCTTTGTACAACTAATTAATTCTTTCTTGAAAATGTGGCTCCAGATGTTACCAAGTGGAACCAGATAGAAAACAAAAACATTTAAGATTGATGAACAACATTTTTATTTTCATTTGTTGCTAATTTTGTATCATCAGACATTGATGAATGTGAAAACAACCCTGATATCTGTGATGGCGGCCAGTGTACCAACATTCCTGGAGAGTATCGCTGCCTCTGCTATGATGGCTTCATGGCTTCCATGGACATGAAAACATGCATTGGTGGGTATCATAAGAAAAGGACAAACATTTATATACACATGTGCATACACATCCACATGCAGACACAAGCATGATAAAAGGCTTTTTCATTTGTTACTTTAAAAATTCAAATCATTTTTCTCACTTAAATTATTGAAAAAGAAAAAAGTTCAAGTCATTTTACTAGAACTATAAAATCTCAGAAAGAATTTTATTTTTAAAAATCTCTAAAGGGTGGATAGTATATTTATCTGCAATACAATGATTCACAAATGGATTATATTTTAGATCTCACCTGTGTATTTCAGTATTATGCTATTAAGTGTAGAATATAGCTTTTAAATTACTGTGATAAACATGCTAACTAAGATACTGAAAATAAATTTTCTAGATGTGAATGAGTGTGACCTAAATTCAAATATCTGCCTGTTTGGGGAATGTGAGAACACAAAGGGATCCTTCATTTGCCACTGTCAGCTGGGTTATTCAGTGAAGAAGGGGACCACAGGATGTACAGGTAGGTTTCAAGCTTGTGTACTCTATGTTTCAGCTTTTCAGATGTCAAAGGCCACCTTTCAATATCGTTTGTTCTCTGGCATCTCTTAGTTCAGTTACCTGCCACCACGCTATGACTGTGTGTGTCATGAGTAGCTGACCCATAGCATGTGTGATGGATTTGGCTGGTCTCTGTGGTAGCATATCATCTGAACTACCCCCTGTGGGGCTGGCTGTGGATTGTGACACAGAGTGAGTGAGTGGGAGTGCAGTCTGCTTCCCGTGGCCCTGACCGCTAGTGGTGGCGTATGCAGTTGCAGTCACTTTCTGAGACTGACTGCTGCTCACATGGAAGACATGCATGAACAGAGAGCACCAAAAGACCCGGGGATCCCAGTTACCATTTATCTTTGCACTTCTTTTAAACTAGTACAAATTAATCTCAAGTTCCACTGAGACCTTTTTCCTTTCTTCCTTTCTCCCATATTTTCCTTTCTTGTTTGCGCTTCTCTTTCTGTTTTGTCTTCTCTTCTCTCTGCCCAAATTGCCTTTCTCTTTTTCCTCTCTTCACTTTCCTTCTTTGCTCACTTCATCCACTTTGTCTCTTGTTCTCTTTCTCTGCTAACTAGTTTTAGCCTTTTGCACACCAGTGGGGCTAAGATGTGCCAGCGTCAAGGTTTTGAATCATGTATTCCACAGTGGTCAATTTAAGACTTATGTGTGGTATTTTTTCAAGGCAGGTGGTGAAAGACTTAGAATGTAACCCAGCCCTTAAGCTGACCTCTCCAGTAAGGGGAAGATTATTTTAAAAAGGTGTTCTCTGTGTGTTCACCACTGCAGGGTTGATGCAAAGTCAGTAGTGTGTGTGTGTGTGTCTGTGTGTGTCTATATGATTTGAGCATCTGTAATATGTAATCGTTGAACTAAATAGAGCACATTATTATTTATAGTTAAGAAAGCTTTGAAGAACCAAATCTACATAGGTTGTACATACATATATAGGAATGTGTGTGTGTACACACACATACTCACAAATACACACATACACACTGGTGAAAACATCTGGCCACTTTTCAGATAACATTTCCAGTGAATATTTTTCTATAATTTCAAATAAATAGAAAAAATTAAAATATACACCTAAATGATAGCTTTTAAAAAGTATATAAAATATTTATAATGATTTTTAAAATGGCAAATGATCATGTAATTTTAAAGAGAGAATGGACTATTACTTTTTTAAAAAGTTAGATTCTTCATGAAAAATATGTAATAACTATCAATAGGAAGGAATAGCCCTGTCTATTACTGGAAATAAGATTTCTCTTGATCTGAAATTGAGTGTCCTCTTTATGGAGTTGTGTCTGAGTCCGGACAGGGAAGAAGTCCCCCGGGATGACACACGGACTTGCCAGGGAACAAGGCTGCTGTGGCTCTCTCTCTTTTCTCCTGGAAAGTGGCTGACAGTTCTTTCTAGGGAAGAACTTGTTTTATTAGGATCATGAATTTTCCAAATCTTGTTGGTGTCTACAAAAATTAAGAATAAAAGTTAGGCTACTGTTTCTTCATATAGTTGCATATTGCTTTAAAATGTTACCTATACTCCCTTCCTAGGATCTGCCCCCGCATTGTAGCTTGCTTAATGGAGCACTTGTCCTTTTTCCAAAGTCTACATTCTAGGGTGTGGGCTGAGTTCTTCTGTAAAGAGATGAACACAATACCAATAAAATTGAACAAGAACAATGATCAAAATAAAAAGTTACCTATACAAAAATATACTTGGAAGTATAATTAAGTTTGTATTTTTACTTTTTCTTATGACTTACGGTTTCTCAGATGTGGATGAGTGTGAAATTGGTGCTCATAACTGTGACATGCACGCTTCATGTCTGAATATCCCAGGAAGCTTCAAATGTAGCTGCAGAGAAGGCTGGATCGGAAATGGCATCAAATGTATTGGTGAGTTTGCAAATGTAAATGTCCTTTGCTAAGGCACAAATTTTTAAAGGCTCTTGTTTGCATGTTTGTAGAATCATGCTCTTTAATTAAGTCCCTCATAAAAAGGCTGTCTTCATTGCAAGGTAATTCCAGCCTAAGAGTTTCCTTTAGCCTTAATATAAATTATCAAAATTAAAACAGTATACTTCAGCAGTTGTTATTTAATATATTGTTATTCAGTAAACATTGATATGTAGCTGGTGATCCAAACACAGCTGTATGATGAAAAATGACTAGTATGTTTTTCCAATCTTTTCAAAGAAGTAATCAGTGGGATTTAAAATCCAGTGAAATAAATGGAGGGAAATGAAAAGTTTTTTTCAGGTAACCTAAGTCTGTAATAAGTCATCAATACCAGCATCTTATTAGAAAATAGAATTTTTCTTACAGGCTATTCTAAATGCTTTCTTGGATTCCAAGAGATCTTATTTAAAGGAAAAAAATGGGCAATTTCCCCAAGTTTTATGGTTCTTGAGCCAGAGTCTTAAAAGTATTTTATATCTGAGCGGCAAAGGACTAGAATATACCCTGACTGTCATTCACAGTCCTGTATAATATGCTTAATGTTTCACATGCCTTAAGAATAAAGCATTTTTTCATCTGGCAAGAATTTCTAGGTCAGTTTAAAATAGAAAAGAAAGCAAGCTAAACTAACTTCCCTCTGATAACTTACAAAAAGCATATAGCCCACAATAAGGATTAAAGTATAGCGTTGAGATCTCTTGCCAAAACTGTAAGTTAATTTGAATATATACTTTTTTATCCATTCAAATATTTCATACTTATCAAATGTTTATGTGCTGACTATGGAATTTGAAATATCAGAGCTTCCAAATAACTCTGCTAAGTAGCATCCTGTAATGGCTTTGTGAGGCGCCATAGCTGCCTGCCTCTAGTCCAGCCATCTTTCTGGGGTTACTCTCATAACTTTTCAACCATACCCTTGTTCCCATTTTTGTAGTCTTAGGTGCCTACTCATTTTCTCTTTCTTAGCCTCCCATTCTTGTGTTTCTTGTCCATCTGTCATTTTGGCCAACTACTGCAAGATAGCCTGCTTCTGATACAAGACATTCAGCCATGTCCAGCCTCCTGTGCTCCAGAATGTCACCCAAATTCATTCTCTCCTTTACATCTTCTTTCCCCTACTCTAGTCCCAACCGGAGAGAGAGTCTGTTTCTCTCTCTCATGTGCCCTCACTCTTGCTGTCTGCAGAATGCTGAAAGAACCCCCTCTGGTGTGTTTGCTTGTTCCCTGTCTGGCCCTCGTGCAGTCCATTCTCCATGTAGCAGCAGGAGGAAGCTTTTAAACCGTGGACCCGATCTCTTCATAGTCTTCACTGTAACCCATGGAATTCAGAATAAAACGCGGCTTCCCTCCCTTGGCTGTGGGTTCCCACTGTCTCTCTAGCTTCATTGTCCATCACCCTCTGCCTAGTGTATTGTGCTTTGCCACTCCAGTCTCCTTCCATTTCTTGAGTCACACCGAGCTCTTTTCCTCCTTGGTCTCTTAACATGCAGTAGTCTCTCTGCAAGGAATACCCTTGCCTGCCTCTGTTCAGCCAGCTGTTTCTCATCCTCAGGTCTGAAGTTAAAAAAAAATCACTTCCTCAATGGGGTCATCTTTGTTCCTGCAGCCCAAATTCGATGCCCGTTTTATTCCCTCATGACACCCTTTTCTTCATGGTGCATATAGCAAAGTTTAACATTTTTCTGTGTTTAACATCTGTCTTTCTACTAGACTAAGGGTTCCATGAGGTCAAGAATCATATCTCTGTTTTTTCATCTATTAAATGAACTTGAAAACGGTTAATTTTCCTACTCTGAAATTCAGTATCACCTTCAGAACTGACCCTTTTATTGAAAAGGAAACCACTAATAAAATTTACCCTCAGTAGAAGTCAGAATGAGGTCTAACACTAGTTTGCTTTAAACTGTTAAAAAAAAATTCACATTGATTAGATATCTCAGAAAATGCTTGTATTCATAATTTTGGCCCACATTTATGGCATGGACATTGGATTGTGGGTCTGAGAGCTTAGAGAATTGGAACTGTGATCCTACAAACTAAGATGCATGCCATTTGTCTGGTTTATATGTAAATTAAGACAAATTATAATCTTTCCAGGTGCTTAAATGTTCCATTTTCATTTCTGAACTTTATTGCTGTGTTCTGCAGATCTGGATGAATGTTCTAATGGAACCCACCAATGCAGCATCAATGCTCAGTGTGTGAATACCCCAGGCTCATACCGCTGTGCCTGCTCTGAAGGTTTCACTGGAGATGGCTTTACCTGCTCAGGTGGGTGACAGTCCTGAGGTGTGCTCTGATGGGATAGTCATAGAACACTCTATGCACGTCCTCATTTGAAGAAAATTATAGTTAAAGGAGACTAAAGTAACTATCTCTTTTTATATACTTGACTTGCAGGTGACTATGTATCTTTCTCTTACATTAAACACGAAAACCTGAGTAACTTTCCAAATATATTGTTGGAAGTTTTCAAGTAGTGGCATTTATAACAATCATGTACTGTTAATGACTTGCCATTTTATCTTTCTCATTTATAACATAGTGGTTAAAAAAACAGAGGCTTTGTCTGGATCACACTATCTGGATTCAAATCTTGCCTATGCCATCTTTTGCCTGTGTAACCTTAAGTGAATTACTTAATTTGTCTGGCCTGATTTAAAATGCCATAGTAAGCTGGTCATGGTGGCGCACACCTGTAATCCCAGAACTTCATGGAGCCAGGGCGGGTGGATCACTTGAGGTTAAAAGTTTGAAACTAGTCTCGTCAACATGGTGAAACTATGTCTCTACTAAAAATACGAAAAAATTAGCTGGTCGTAGTGGCAGGCGCCTATAATCCCAGCTACTTAGGAGGCTGAGGCAGGAGAATCTATTGAACCCAGAAGGTGGAGGTTGCACTGAGCCAAGATTGTGCCATTGCACTCCAGCCTGGGCAACAAGAGTGAGACTCCATCTCAAACAAAAAATAAAAAATAAAATAAAATAAATAAATAAAATAAAATAAAATGCCGTAGTAGTAATACAATTTTCTTTTCTTCTTTTTTATTCCTAAATGGATGGCATGGGAAAGCTATTCAGCTTTCTGAGATAGGATATATGACCTATCCAATCACTGCTATTTAATGTGTTTATCAAAGTCTCAGTATTCACTTGGCATTGAAAGAATTAAATGGAATAATACAAATAAAGGACTTAAAAGACACAGCACACACAGCACAGAGTTTCAGTACATATTAGCTTCTATTCATTCATATTCTTTGAGGATATAACGTGCTTTCATTATGTGCATGTATAAGACTAGATAATCTTGCTGGACATAAAGTTGAATACAGTTTATAAAGTAGGTGTTTCTCAATTGATTTTTCAGTACATTCTTTAAACTCATAATTAAAAGGTAGACTCTAAATTTTTGTTTAATTGTTGGCATCAAAATGAAACTTGTTTATTCAATTTTAAAGCTTCATTACTTGTAAGCCTTAGATGTTGCATCTTTCCTGGCACCTTTCCGCTCTGTGGTGTCAGGGAAAGAGCATGGCTTTCATGTCAGACACACTGGCAATCAGATCCTGGCTCAGTCAACATGTATTATTAGCTCAGTGTGGCTCTGTCAGCTTACTTGGCTGCTCTTAGCCACAGGTCCTTCCTCTTCAAACCTCAGGAGATTGGTGAACTCAGCGAAAACACACATGTCAGGCAACCAGCACAACACATGGCAAATTAGGCCCTCACTAAAAATTGATTAAATTATCTGTAAGGTCTATGAGTAATGTCTGTTTGCATAATTAAGATAGGAGTATTTTTAGAAAATTCTAATGACATGAAAGAAACTTTCCCCATTCTCATAGGGTCTCTACTTTGCATTAAAACACTTGGGCTGTGAAAGATCAAGTTGTTTATTCTAATACTATAATTTTCACAAAGAACAAACACATTTTAAGATTAATTCCAATGTTCTTGTTCATATCTAAATAATATTAGCATATTACTGATACATCAAATTGGCATTAAAGAGAAACAAGACAAATGTGAGAGACGTCTGGATTTCTCCTATTAATAATATTACAATTGAATGTTAGGGTGCAGGTTAAATAGCTTTTCTTTCATCATGTTACAATTGAATGTTAAAGGGCAGGATACATAGACTTTCAATCAGGTTGTGTACCCTCCTTTAAGTGAATATGATTAACTGTTGTTTCATGTTAATGAGCACTAAGTCAAGCCAGTAAAACTGATCTATTTATAGAGCAAGGAGAAGATGTGTCATGAAATTTGGAACTTAACAGAGATGTAATTTACTTCTTGCACAGATGTTGATGAGTGTGCAGAAAACATAAACCTCTGTGAGAACGGACAGTGCCTTAATGTCCCGGGTGCATATCGCTGCGAGTGTGAGATGGGCTTCACTCCAGCCTCAGACAGCAGATCCTGCCAAGGTGGGTCACCAGGATTCCAACTCATTTTCAAGTTGGATCAACCACGGCAAGTGAAACCACAAAAAGGGCTGGAACAAGCTCCACCTGGAAGCGGAATACATAGCACATGCTGCACATATAAAAGTCATTCGTTTAAGCATGGATTATTTTGCCGAATGAATAATGATGAAGACGGCTTTCATCTCTTATGAAGTTTTCCTGGCCAAGAGCCAGTAGTTGGAAGTTGGACTCATTCTTTTTTCTTTTTTAACCATTTCTTCTCTTCTTTCTCTTTTTTTGTCACTAAATGAATGACATGTGGAGAAACTATTCAGCTTTTAAAATAATGCTCCGTTACCTGTCTCAGCTACCACTATTTATTGTGCTTATCAAAATCTTAAAAAGCTTACTTTGACATTTACCTTCATGGTTGAGCCTACTGTCTGTATGTCTGGGAATGGAAGTCCTCTTCAGGGATTCAGCAAGGGCTGTACTTTTGCTTAGTACTAGTGGTTCCTTCTTCTAAGTGATGACATCATCCCCCTTTCCTAGAAATGAGTCTTTGTGCCTAGTATGAGATCTTTCCAAGAAAAGGAATTTGGATTTTCTATTAAATTAGAAACTCAGTTCATATTATATATAGTCTGGGCCATCATTGTGTTATGAATAGTGACTATATGAAAATATAGATGAAGAAAGAGATTGAAAATAATTTATATACCATAGGGCTTCAACAGAATGCATGATTCACAGAAAATCTTTTAAAAAACTCAGTTTGCCAGTCACACAGCCTCATGGGAAAAAAAAAAAAAACTGCTGAGAAAAAAATCATAAAATGAAAACAGATTAAAAACTTTCCACCTGTATCAATATCTAACCAAATGAATAGAAATGGTAAGTACTAGCACACGTACACACACACACACACACACAAATTCATCAGCATCAACCAAACAAAACCAAATTATACAACCTGCGATGGTTCAGAGTGGAGCCTAACTCAGCTCCACCATCAGAAGTGGCCCTGAGGAAAGAAAGCCAAAAGATGATGAAATTCTCCAGAAATAGCCACCAATTTGGAGAGATTCAGAACAAGGGGATGAACAGTTGGCCCTAGGGAAGACCAAGTTAGAAACTGAAAGCATTCATGCTTCTACATTGACCCACGAGATTGGGCAGAATCCGTTTTATACAAGGCAACTGTAGAGTGAGTTCCTTTTTTTCTTAGGCCTGGTTTCTTCTAAGCACTGTAGCTTAGTAGTAGAATTCGTAGAAAATGTGTCAATGTAAATGTGGAATGACATGATTTATTATCTACATCAGCTTGACAACAGTTAGTGGGAGAAGGAACTTGTCAGCAGTAGCCACTTTCACCAACATGAATTCTTTATACTTAGACAGGATTTCTTTCCTAATTGTATCAGTTTCTGGGTGGCATAGGCCCTTTCAGAACTTCCCTCTCCCTCAAGGTGGTGCTAAATAGTTACTGTTTACTCTACTTCCTTCACATGTGGTTTCTCATGCATCATTACCACAGAGAGAAACTCCTGACTGACAGGGCAGCTGAAGGCTGGCACACCTGTAGCTCAGCCTCAGTTGGACCCTCTGCTCCGTTCAACTGAACACCAACTTTTGAGATCCAAAAAATGTCGTTCTGTAGTTCTGCCCATTCTCCTTGTTTTTCTCTCCTCTCTTCCCACAAGGTCTGGCTCGTCTGGACAGTTTCTCCTGAATTTACTAATTTAATCCCTTGTTGTCTGCTTATCTTACTATAAATCCATGCCCCTCTGATGAACATTCTCCACTGAGCATCTTCTTCTCACCACAAAGTCTCAGAATTTCTATACAATTCAAAAAATTCTTGAAGTTGACCATTTCCCAATAATCTCCATCAAAATGGGGGACTATAAAACCTGGAGGAACCTCCGCAGGGACATGATAGAGGACTTTATTAAATGGAACGGACCTACATACAGACCATTTTGTGTAATTTCTAAAGAGAGAGCAAAGGCCAAGTTCATCAACAAAGAGTGCATAGAGCCCAGGGGCGCTCTCCCCAGCCTCAGTCTTCTCTCCCCTCCCCTTATGAAACTTTGGGTAACTGAATACAGCTTTAATGACACGCAAACCAGCTGTCTTCCAAAAAAAAGCTCTGATTAGGAAGGAAAGATATCAAGAGATGCTGTTTAAACTGTACTAAAGTAGATAGCAGCTTTTGAACGAGCAGTCCAAGTAGTGTGTATACAAGCTGAAAAATAAACAGTAGCAGCTATGTAGGCATCCTATGAAAACAAAAGAAAGAAAAACACAAAAACAGCTAAAGAACCAACCCATAATGGAAGAAAACTACTCAAGAAATAAAACAAATTTTCCATAAGTACTTTATGCTATATATGACCTTAGTAAAAACATAAACATAATTGACCACGTTTATGGAGATTATAAAAGCTATAGAGTGAAAGGGAGATTCTAGGGTCAAGGGAAATAAGAAATAGGGATACATCAAATACAACAAATAAGAGAACTATTAAATAAAAACAGCAAAAAACAGAAGACACACAGCTGAAAATATAATTGCTAGAATATAGAAAGGGCCTGAAATAACAGTGAAAAAAAGGAGGAAAGAGAAATTAACACTGTTAGAGAAAAGACAAAAATTATAACCATCAGTATAATTGGTGTCTCTGAAGAGAGCCCAAAAAATCAACTAGAAAAAAGTACTAAGCAACCATTTTCCTGAAGGAGAACAAAGAATTGAATATACAAAGGCCAAATTGTGAGACCAAGACTTAGATTTACTACATTTGTCAACTTTAGTTATAGAGAAGGATTGAAGACTTCAGATAGAAAAGGCAGTTTATGAGCTAAACAGAAAAATTCAATACCAAAAGATGTTAGATCAGTGACCACAAAATTCTGAGGAAATGTGACTGAAGATTATACTTAATTATAAAAAGAATAAGCATTTTCTTACACATAAAATAACTCGGGAAGAAAATCACCAATGAAACACAGCCAATCAAGAAACAAACGGAGAAGTTGTAATAAAACTATTATTGATCCCTTTAAGTAAATAATTAGTACTAAACACTGTGGAAATTATGGTAAACTGCCATAGACACTGAAAAAGTGAAAATGATGTAAATGAAAATAAGGAGTTGGAAGGATATATGAGTGTTAATTTTCTTATAATTCATTATAGGATCCATTAATACTGTCTAAAAATTACATTTCAACCTTATAAAGCCAAAAAATGATCAATTTTTAGTGTTTCTTTTTATTATTAACATTAGAAAAGTATTTTAAAACTGTTGATGGTAAATTTTTCTGGTAATACAAATTGTTTTAGCTTCACTGTCTGAATAGGCATATAAAAATGCCTGAAATATTCTTAAATTATTTTTTCTAGATGGAAATATTTTTGAGTAATTGTTTTGCTATTTTGTTTTCTGTATTATTTGAACTATTGAATATAGTAATCTTTTAAACTACCTTCTTTTATACAACTATTACATTATTTAGGTGGAAGAAATTTCTAATAAATTTCATTTAAAAGTAAAATGGGTTGGGAATGGTGGCTCACACCTTTCAATCCAGCACTTTTTAAAGCCGAGGAGGGAGGATCACTTGAGCCTAGGAGTTTGAGACCATTCTGGGCCACATAGGGAGACCCTGTCTCTACACAATTTTTAAAAATTAGCTAGGTGTGATGGTGTTTGCCTATAGTCCCAGCTACCTGGAAGGCTGAAGCGGGAGCATTGCTTGAGCCCAGGAGGTTGTGGCTGCAGTGAGCCATGATCATGCCACTGCACTCCAGCATGTGCAACAGAGCAAGCACCTGTCTGGAAAAAAAAAATGTATACTCAGAAGGCTGATAGTACAATTCCCTTTTTGAGTATAGATTAACACAATTCAATTGTAATCTAGCTTAAAGGGTTTTTATTCATTTATATAAAGGAAATAACTTTTTTACCCCAACACAAAATGACACCTTTGCAAACTTTAAACATGATTGGAACCATACCTTAAATCTAAGGTAGTTGAAACCAGTGTTTCAACTGTAATGAATGACCAGAAGTCTTATTAGACTTAAGATTTAACTGTCTGATGACAGCAGTTTAGGATGACTTGTCTTGTCTAGTCTAGCCTAAAATGACATGCCTGGTCTGCATTCTCAGAGTGTTAGGCAATTTATATACAAAATGCCCATCCTCTTTTTAAGAGTAGAAATTCAGATTATTTTCACAGCTATACATACACATTCATTTTCACCTGAGTGAAGAGTGGTAGCTTCATATTTATTAACTTTGAGTTAAAGCCTCATGGAAGACTATCATAAATTTTTCATAAATAAATTTTTAGTCCAACTCAATAGAGATATTTTAATGAAATGTATTGGAATATGGGGGAAACGAACCATCTGATTAACATGAAATTAGGGAAGAAATTTCTTCTCTGTTTAAAACTGCTCTATAATAACAGATAAGATTACAAAATAAAAACTAAAAAGTTAAACTTAATTTTAATGTCTCCAATATTTAAAAATAGTTACATATTTTTCTTTTATCATAATATGAAACATTTATCAACTATAAAACATCTGCTGTTTGCACTAGTTAGAATCTTTGAATTTGCTTTTATCTTTATTTACAATTTTATTTATTTGACATGTTTATATTTAATTTTTGTATTTTGTATGCCATGAGCCAACTCTATTTAAATATACTCTATATCCAAGTCATTTAAGATACTAGACCTCATTTTACCAAGAAAATAATATTTCTTTTATATCTTGGTTCCATAGGTGAACATTAGTTTCTTGCTCTTTACATTTATCTACCTAACAAAAAAAAATGTGTTACTGAATAAAAACATCTGAGAAGGTAGAAAAAGGCACTAATGTTATACATTAAAATTTTTAAATGTCTTTATAAATAAGAGATTACTATTTTTTTAAATCTTCAGATATTGATGAATGCTCCTTCCAGAATATTTGTGTCTTTGGAACATGTAATAACCTGCCTGGAATGTTTCATTGTATCTGCGATGATGGTTATGAATTGGACAGAACAGGCGGGAACTGTACAGGTATGGCCAGTTAAGGGCTAAGTTGTGTTCCAATTCATTGAAATGAATATTCTGTGCTAAGCATAAAAATTCTGAGATTTCTGCTTAGCTAATCTATGCAATAGGTTACACATTTTTCTGAAAAAGAAAATTATATTCAGCTACATTGATTTGTAGCTATGGAAGTGATCCATTTTTAAGTAAATGATATTAAATTGTTATCTATATAATTGTTAATATTAAATATCTGACAAGAAACTAGTAAAGTATCTCTTTATCTACATGTTCATGTATATGTATATATATACACATGTATATATGTGATTTTTATTAAGCAAATAGTGACATAATTTTTTCTTCCTCAGAATTGCAAATTTTAATTAATTACAATGTATTTCTTAAAGTTATTAAATGATGTCATAAATACTGTGTGCTTGAATATGGAACCTGTTTTAGGTATATACAAAAACTTAAGATCTGATTTATACACAACCTATGTACTGTTTTCAAGTTTTGGAAAATACTTTTAATTATCATTTATGGCCACTCCAGGTTCTGCATTTTCCATTCAAAATAATTCATTTGGTAAAGACCTCTGTCTAAGGGCTGGAGCTGCAAAACTGAACAGAACAAGCACATTCTCTGCTTTTATTTTACTGTGTTGAGTCTTTCATAGTGATCTTTAATCTACTAACTTGCAAGAATTCCACCAAATTCTTTGGAACAACAGTATACATAGAAAAAGTAAAAATGGTAACCTGGGTGTTTTAAATGCTTCTCCTAGATATTGATGAGTGTGCAGATCCCATAAACTGTGTCAATGGCCTATGTGTCAACACACCTGGTCGCTATGAGTGTAACTGCCCACCCGATTTTCAGCTAAACCCAACTGGTGTAGGTTGTGTTGGTAAGTAAAGCTATATGAAACAAACAAATAGAATTATAGAGTTGAATATTCAAACTCTCTTGGTAATGAACTGTGTTGAGTGTTTGCTACAATTAACTTAAAAACAAAACATTATATGGTCACCTTTATTGTGTTTCTCTTCCAAATCATCTGCTCCACCTTCCTCCTCTCACAGACTTGAGAATCAAGGCACAGAGACATGGAATAATTTGTTCAATGTCTCAGAGCTTGAAAATGGCAGAGCTAAGGCAGTGGTCCAGGTTGCTGCCTGGCTCCTTGTTCAGTGTTTGGCCAGGGTAACCCAAAGTGGTGATACAGCTATTGGAATATGCATTTCTCCTGCCTACTGAAAGGGTCATATAGTGAAGTAAATGAAGTGAGAGAAGCAAGGAATTAGGAAGATGGATTTCATGAGCCAACTATTGGAGCAGAAGAAGTTGGGTGATGACAGGGAGGAGGAGGAGGATTGAGAATCTGTGGTCAGCACCTCTGATCTTTAAAACAGTTGTCCAGCTTTTACTATCTGCCTTATTTCTGTGTCTTCCTAGAGAAGGAAAGAGTCTGGAGAATTTTCTGAGAATATCCAGAAAAAAAGGGAAGGGTGGACAATTCTTCACTTGAGTAGAAATCTGCCTACTGTCTTCAGTGTCAGTTTTGGGGCCTGCAGCAAATGGAAGGAATATTTGGTGCTGTAATTTATACACAACTTACATACTGTTTTCAAGTTGTGGTGAATACTTCTACGTATCATTTATGGTTACTACAAGTTCTGCATTTTCCATTCAAAATAATTCATTTGGTGAAAATGGAGTGCCTTCTGTCTAAGGGCTGGAGCTGCAACACTGAATAGAACAAGCATGTACCCTGCTTTTTTGTTTACATTCTGGTAGCAGGCAGATAAAGCAAGAACAAACAGAATTGACACTGGAAGTGGTTGGAGAAGTGCCATGTTATATTAGGGATGGGGGAGTCAGAGCCTTTAAGGAGAGGACAAGTCAACTGGACCTCTGAGGGAAGCCTGCAGTTAAAAGGAGCAGCCAGTGCAAAGGACCTGTGTCAGGAGAAGACTGGCGTTAAGAGGCACAGCGCAAGGCTATGCGTAGCAAGAGAGGAGTGAGTGAAGGGGACAGGGATGAGGAGAGGAATCAGAGATGAAGTCACCCAGATTACAAAATGATTCTCAACCCAGGCTACATAGTAAACTCCGTTTAGAACCTGGCAAACATATTTATGCCTGTTACACCCCCAGAAATTCTGACTCACTGGGGTCTCAATATTTCTTAAAAATTTCCTTGAAACAAAGAAGGTGAACAGGCAACTCATAAAAGAGAATAGTCTAAACATTAACAAGTGTAAGCAAACAAATGCCCCAAATCATTAGGAATAAGAAATCCAATTGAAACCATCATAAATACCACTTTACACCTCACATACTGGCAAAAATTAGGAAACCTGGATAATGTGAAGTATTGGTGGAGACATCCGCCTTGAGGAGCATTCGTTTTGCTGGCAGAAGTGTAGACCAGGGCAGCCTTGCAGAGAATATGCTTGCACAACAGTACACCGATTAACTGTCAATGTAAAGTCAATTTTAGTTTTTAAGTTTCTTTGTGAAGTAAGTCTATCTGTACGGATTGACACTTTATTGCTTTCATTCATTCTTCATTGTCTTTCAAGAAACAAAGACTCATTCCATCTCACAAATACCATAAGAGTCCATTGGGCCCTTTTGTAAGTCTGATACATTATAAAATGTTAAGAGATCTTATTTTTACTTTGTCTTGAAACATTTTGACATTTTGTCATCCTACATGTTATTTTGTCAGTGTTCACCATTATCACCAATGGATACAACAAACAGAATAAAGTAATAATAAGAAGTGGAGAATTATGGTATCACCTAGAAGGACCATTCATTAGTGAAATAAGATGTCACTGCTGCATAAGCCTTCAGTTTTCTTATTATTTTGCCCTAAGGATTGCATCATTTTTCAAGAAAGTAAAAGACAAGACTGGAGACACCTTACTTGAAATCTTCTTTTAGCATTTATTGAACACAGTTGAGAATTTAGAAGTCTTGGCTTTCTGGCCATAATTTTTGGCAAAGAGAAAAAAAATAACAGTGGAAAATATTTTACAATTGTCAGTTGAGTCAGATGACTGCAAAGAGACAAAGAACAGCTCTTTTGTCTAGATTCTAAAGGTGATGGTGAAATGAATCATCTAAGAACAATCCCAGACTAAGTGTATTCAGAGACCAAAATGTCCTAGATGAAATTTTTCAAACTTCAGAATCAATAGGTGAATGGACAGTGTATTTCTGTAGACACAGGAAATACGGTATGTTCATCCACTTAGTGACTAGAAAGAACTTCAGCCCACAATATTTGGCAACAAGAACCTGAACCATCCCAGGTTTCTGGATTCTTTCATATTTCATGACGTTTTTGTACCAAAATTTGATTGATATGATTTATAAGCAGACAGAGATAAAGGCAGGTATGTCTAAAAGGTTATTGGGAAGAAATATGTGATGTAGAAATAAAATCATTGGATCAATTGTTCTAAACGGTGTCAATAAATCTAAAACTGAAAACACTTTCTATTTGTGGAGCAAAGAAGATGGCTGTCCTCTCATCAACACAATCATGAACTATTAATAATTTCAAAAATGTCCTTGGGTATTGCATTTATATGATGCCAGAACAAGAAGAACCAGAAATAATGATAAGCTAGAACCTATTAGAGATGTATTTGAAATCTGGAATCGGTTTTTACAAAATGGATACATTCCAGTACAAAATGGATATATTCCAAGTTCATGAATGACAGTTGATAAGCAATTAGTTGCATTCAGAAGATCATTTTGAGTAGTATATCTTTAAAACCAAGAAAATATAGAATAAAATTTGAGCTAGCTGTGATTAAATTCTTATTAATATTGCTAATAAAGTTGTTTTCACTATACCTTTATTCTTCTGTAAATTATTTTTTAAATGACTTAAAAATATAAAAAACTAAAGAGTTCATTGGATGCATTTGGTAAATGATGACTGTTTTTCCTGACTGAAGGCTAAGTATAGGCAAACCCTGTGAATCAACAATTTCTTTTGTGGCTCTGTATGCCTATGGAATTAACTCCTAGGCCCATACAGAGACATATATATGACATTCATTGCAGCATTCATTGTGGTCACAGGGTTTTAGAAATGATTTTTGAGATGAAGGTTTTTTTTTTTTTAAGGCAGTTATACACAATGGAGTTGACAGACTGGATGTTCACAGAATAAGCACGACTGGAAACGTTATGTAATGGGGAGTTGGGGAGAGATAGCATGGGGAGAAATGCCAGATATAGGTGCTGGGGAGGAAGGCAGCAAATCACACTGCCATGTGTGTACCCATGCAACAATCTTGCATGTTCTTTACATGTACCCCAAAACCTAAAATGCAATTTAAAAAAATTTAAAAAGAAAATACAAAATAAATAAATAAATAAAAATTTTAAAAAAGAAATGAGATGTATGGCAAAAGACATTTATGTAAATTTAAAATGAACACATTAAAACAAAAATACTTATTTTGCAAGAGCAGGTGTAAAAAGTTCTAACATTAAATACATTTGGAGATGATCTGATAGGGAAGGAGAATGGGAACGAAGAATAAGAATAAAAGAGAAAGGGAAAGGAGAGAGAGAGAACGAATGAATAAATCCAGAATAAATAAACCTAACTAGGAGAGGGACCATGAGTTAACTTACTTCTCTGCCTTCAAGATTCAGCAGCAAAAACAAAATACAAAAAATTGAGGGAAAAAAAAAAGAAAAAAACGTTTTTTAAAAAGCCCAAATGATCCTAATGTGCAGCCAGGTGTGAAAATTACATTGTAGACTGCTAAGAACTCTACATTTTATTCCAGTTGAGAAGAGAAGCTATTAGAGGTTGCCTGACTTACCTAACGTAATGCTATTGAAGGGTAACTCTAGTTGATGGAGGGAAAAATAGACTGTACTTTAGTCAATAATGGAAGTTGAGAAAAGAGTGAGAAAACTATTACATTAGACTGGGTAAAAGGTGATGATGGTAGCTGGAACTCAGTTTGTAGTGATTAAAAAAAAAAAAAAGATTGTAGTGATAGAGGCAGTGGTAAATAGACAGATTCCAGATATGTTTTGAAGGTTGAGTAGACAGCCCTTATTACTGGGTTGAATAAGGAATCAAAAATGATGTGTAAGCTGCCAAAAATGATGTCAAAACTTAGGGCCTGTGCAACTGAAAAAAAAATGAATTTCCTTTCATTGAAAATGCAGAAGACTGGGAGAGAAGACAGCAGATTTTGTATGTGGAGGAAAAATCAACAGTTTGATTCTAGATGTGTTAACTTCGAAATAATTATTAGATGTTTTAGAGAAGAAATGAAATAGGCAATTGGAAGAAGGGTCTAGAGTTCAGGGGAGAGATGAGATACAGAACCATAAATTTGAGAATTTTCTGCAAAAAAAGCAGTATTTAAACCCATAGACTCAATGGAGTGATCTGAATGATAACTGTAGAGATAAACGAAGAAAAGCCTTAGATTAGTTGATCCCTCATATATCTTCTCTAAATTTGTTACAGGCTGTCTTTTCTAAAACCTGCAAAGTTAGCTCTGCAAGTTGAAACTAATCCACTGGATAAACTCATGATCTAGATTAATTATACAAAAAATTTATTGTCTTCATATTGTTGGAGATCCAGTATGTCCCAAATGATAAATTTCTTACTATCTTGTCCATTTCATGAGTATAGGAAAAATGATCTATGTGGACTTCTAAACGTAGGAAAGTCTGCCATAATTGGCTTCTTCTGACTAAATCTCGAAAAAGCTTAAAGCAAGAGATTGCTTGGTACTAAGGATTAAAAGGAACCTTTCGTGTTAAAGTACAAAATTTGAATTTAATCCTTTGAGTGACTTTTCCCTAAAATGGAGTCCTTACTATGTAAGCAAGGGCAATTGTATGCTCCTTTGTTGCTCTGCAGACAACCGTGTGGGCAACTGCTACCTGAAGTTTGGACCTCGAGGAGATGGAAGTCTGTCTTGCAACACCGAGATTGGGGTGGGCGTCAGTCGCTCTTCATGCTGCTGCTCTCTGGGAAAGGCCTGGGGAAACCCCTGTGAGACTTGCCCCCCTGTCAATAGCAGTAAGTACAAACCTGAAGAAGAGGAAGAAAACCAACTGGTATCTAAAGATGTGTTGCCATTTTATTCCTGAGTTGGGAGTGAGGAGTGTTTAGTGAGGACCAAACAAAAAAATTGAATTTGGACGACTTTCAGTGATCACACCGGAACCAGCCAAGAGTGTTAAAGGACTTGAATTCCTCTCTTTCTGTGTTTTTTCATATGTTTAAAAAATAACTTTTAACCATAATCAGGTACAAGTAGTACTAATATCAGTTATCCATGATATCACAGATAAAGTGCATTCCTGATTCTTCTCAAAGGTTATTTAGTTCAGCTTCGTAGGTGTGTTGTATTTTTGAAGTCAATTATAGAAAGCCTTAAATTGAAACATCTGTTCTGATATGCACATGAACCAAAACCTGTATTCTGTAGTCTTAATTTACTAGCTAAAAAAGTTGTGAGGAAATTTTTTTCTTTAATTAAAAACAACTAGTTTGTATTATTCTACTGTTTATGTGATTAATGAAGTACGATCTTTTTATGTAACATACGGTAATTTAAATTTATGTGAAAGGATACTAAGAAAAATGTGGATACAGCCCTTAAGAATGAGTATATTGAGCCTGACATTTGCTTAATGCTTGCTCATTGTCTCAGCCACTTGGACACAGGTATCAAACATCTTATTTTTCTATTGTTTTGTAGCTGAATATTACACCCTGTGTCCTGGAGGTGAAGGCTTCAGACCTAACCCCATCACAATCATTTTAGAAGGTGAGCTATCTCGTTGTCACCCAGATTTAAAGAAGGTAAAGAATTACTTTTTGAGAAGAGCTGCTAGAAAAGCTAGGGCAGAGCAGTCCTAAACAAGATTATTTAGTAAAATTAAGATGGACATTAATTCCTAGGATGTTAAACAACCACATTTATCAAGCAGTAATGATCCATTGCAGTGATGTGATGTCTGCCTGTTCTGCAGGGAAACTCTTTCCCGTGGTCCCCTAACTTGAATAATCCCTAGCTTACCTTATTCATTTTCTCGGATAATGGTAAAAATTCCCTGACAAAGCCAAGAAGATATTTGATCAGAATAAACCTGCCATCTAAGTGTGCATTCAATTGGATGCATAGAAGTGTGCTGATTTCTTCAAGATCATACTTTTGAAAGCTCTAATATTAACTCTTATCTCTTGTGAAGGTGTTTGTTGTAAGTGCACTGTCTCCCCTTTTATAGACATTGACGAATGCCAGGAGTTACCAGGTCTCTGCCAGGGTGGAAACTGCATCAACACTTTTGGGAGCTTCCAGTGTGAGTGCCCACAAGGCTACTACCTCAGCGAGGAAACCCGCATCTGTGAAGGTGAGATGAATTTGGTGTCTAAAAATGCTCAGTACTGTTTAAAACAAAACGACTGCTGAGGCCTGGGGGAAAGGCCCATCCTCAAATTCTATGAAAGGCTCAGTTAAGACTGGTTCATAGCTTTTTTCTTTTCATATCAATGTGGCTAAGTTGTATGATGGTAGACAAACTAATTTACAGCTCATTGCCATAATTCACTGTATTTTTCTAGGAGGGTTGATCAAGTATAATTTGGGAAAAGGGAATAGTGTGAAAACCTACAATATTAAATAAGTTATTAGTGAAAATATTGATAAGAATTATATTTTACATAGGAAAGTTGGCAAGCTTAAATGTGACCATTAACTTGATATTGATCAGTAATTTTTAAATGTTGGACTATATGGTAAAAAGTTCAAAGATTATGCAGCTGCCATTCTTGCTTCCATCCTCTCACTTTATCACATGATATTTCAGTCCTTTTAGGGACCTGTCTCACAACCAAATTGGGGGCTTCTGGAGGCAAGGTCCACATCTTACTCATCATTACAGCTGCAAGTTCTAGCTTACAGTAGAATCTCAATATTTAATTGTGAAATGAATGAATCCTTCTAACAATGAACATTAAATATGTAGTGTAATTATTTCCATTACAACTCTTCTTTTGGAATATGTTCGATAAATGCATCTGGAAGAAATAGGTTGTAATAAGGAGAACAATCAGCGGCTGCACTGCTTCAAGAATCTCTGAATGGGTACTAATTTAAAAGAAGCTACAAAGATGAACGCTTTCTCAACCTGCATTCACTTTCAAGTTGGCATTAAAACTTAAGCCTAAGTGACATAGGATGAAGGCAGGCTTTAAAGAAATTCCAACTGAAGAATGTGAATTAGAATTGCAATAAAATATATATATATATATATATATATATATATGTGCCAAGGAAATTATTTTTCTGCCACTTTAGAATAATTTCTTTTGATGCTTTATACTTTTTAATATGGGGATTTTTTACTTTTGAAGAAAGACGTATCTGTGCTATTTAAATGCACATTTGGGATATTTTCTTTATTTCTAAATTTTGTGTAAATAGGGACTTCGAGAATCACCTATGCCTCGTTCAGTCATCTAAGTAATATAAATTCATTGAAAAAAAGATTTATTAATAAATGGATATTCTTGCCTACTCTAGATATCGATGAGTGTTTTGCACATCCTGGTGTGTGTGGGCCTGGGACCTGCTATAACACTCTGGGAAATTACACCTGCATTTGCCCACCTGAGTACATGCAGGTCAATGGAGGCCACAACTGCATGGGTAGGTAAAGAACTCTGAGATTAATTAGAGCATAATTGTTAACTTCACATGTAAAGCACTTAGGCTTCAGAATTATTGTTCAGGAAGTTTGGAAATTAAATCTTCATAAATTGAGGTATTTCAGAGCCTTGCAACTGCTGGGTTAATATCAAGTTTTTGATCTTTGGATATACAGTTACATTTTAAAGAGCATCAGTCTAATGTAGAAAATATCCTCAAATGTTATACATTCTTAAATTTTTCATCTCCATTCTTATAGTGTGAGCATTATACAAATAATAGAACATTTAAAATTTAATGCTTAATTTTTTTTAATTAAATGATTTTGAGAGAGAAATATGTGTTAACATTGTCTCTCAAGAAATTATAAGTGAAATCCTTTAAGGATAAAGGAGAGATGCTAATCCAAAAATGATTTGTCTTTAGAGTTATTTATCTTTAGAGTTATACCTTCAAGTGACTAAGAAAGTTTTCAGAGTTGTGCTCATCAGCTTGATGTCTACAGGTGGGCTTCATTATCAACTCCTCATGAATACAAATGGCTAGCTTTTTGTTTTTCTTTATGTAGACATGAGAAAAAGCTTTTGCTACCGAAGCTATAATGGAACCACTTGTGAGAATGAGTTGCCTTTCAATGTGACAAAGAGGATGTGCTGCTGCACATATAATGTGGGCAAAGCCTGGAACAAACCTTGTGAACCATGCCCAACTCCAGGAACAGGTAAGCACATGGCTCGTGCATCTGCTGACCACCACGTCGGTGATACACACGTATATGTAACAATATAGTCAAAGTCAATGTGAGCTAAAACTAGAGATGCTCAGTTCTGAAAATATCCAAGAGCGTCATATGGCTGTGTTTCCCAAGTGGCCCTTTCTGGGATCCAAACAATAACTTCTGAGACATTATGTTGAATAGGGTTGTGAATCCTGAAAATAAGATCCACTGTTGAAGAGTTAGAGTTTATAGCATTAGTCCATTCAAACTCATTATCTTAAACTATGCTTGTCCATTATTGATTTATTCATCAAACAAATATTTATTGAGCAACTATTGTATGTCACTGTGCTAGACATGGAAGGTATAATATTTGGAAAAAACTAAATTCAATCAGGATTTTTTTTTAGTTCAGGCATGGAAAATATGCAAAAAGTGTTTTTTATGAGCAAATTTTACATAAAAGCAATCAATTGTGGAAGTGTGCCTTTTACATCTTCTTCCTCAGATCTCAATAAAATCTGTAGACAAAAAATAGAGCTTGTCTTTACTTGGTCATGCTTTTTTTCACAAGACAGATTCTTTTGGAAGAAAAAGTGAAAGGTAATAGAGATAAGAGCAAAATGCTTGTCTTAAAATTGCTGTCCATCAAGTTCTTTTATGACCTGGAGAGTGGCAATTTTTAATAGCTATAGATACTAAGAGTTGAACCAATAGGCCAAATAAGAAACAGTGATTATGCATTTGTTACCAAATATTACTTAAAAGTATATGTATTTAAATGTTTCATTTAATGTGTTGATGAAATGAAATTAAAGAGAGAAATAATGAAAAGCGACACATAGGCCTGTTTCAGTGGTTCAAATTCACTGATCACATGGATTTTCTTAGCCTTATCTTGCCATTATTATGTTCCATAAAAGTAAATAGAAACATTCCTACAATTCTCAACTTTAAAACTCCATAGTTACAAATTGAAGATCATTGATTTGGGGAATTAAAATAGCACTTTCTTTGTGAGAAAAAGCAAAAGGCTTAGAGTTGAGAGACAGGTCTATGTTTAAATTAAAACTCTTACAACACTTATTGTGTAACCTCCTGGAGGGTATTTATCCTTTCTGAAATTGACTTCACATGTAAAAATAAAACTAATAAATAATTACAATGACACATTCATATGGTTGCAATGACAGGGAGGTGATGCATATGCATTATAATCTATACATTACCAGACAATTAGAAACCATTAAATTAAGCATCTGTTGTGTGTCTTTCTATCTGTTCTGAATACTTGGTATATATTGGTGGATGAAATATACAACATCTCTGACCTGATAGCACTTGGAATTTAGTGTGCAGTACAAGTTTTACACAATATTGCTTTCAGGAGTTTTGCTTACTTGTACAGCAGTGAGCTTCAGAAGCATTTTTCATCTTACAAATCAGAATTCTTTTAAATTTCTATTGATTTGGTGAATTATGTGTAACAATACCTCTTATAGTCCCTATTTTATTTCATAATGCATTGTTTTTGATGACTCAATTTTCACATTCCAACAAATAGGCATGGTAAAAGAAGGCAAAATTCACATCTCATTCATTATTCATGGTTTACCTGTTTCCCTTGTACATTATTTTTGCATATGTATACCTTTGTGCAATCTATAATCCCTTTTTAAGTTTGTACTTGCCTATTTTCTTTATCTTTATAAATCGGATCTTTTTTAGAGCTCTGAATATCAACAGAAAAAGAGTATTTAAATATCAAAGTAGACATTTTAAATCTTATAGTGATTTACTTGCCTTCTGATATCAGAGCAGTAAAAAGTTAATGAGAGTAATAGAAATAACAATAATAATAATGGTTAAAGAATGCCTAGATCCACTCCTAGCAGAAGCTAGCATTGCTATCAAATAAATATAATTGAAATCAAAATGTGTGGTTGTGAATAATGTGAACTATATTTGTGAAAGTAATTCAAAATGTTATTTTGAAGGAATTTGAGAAATTTAAGAGTGCATTGCTTTGTTTATATCTTAAAGCTGACTTTAAAACCATATGTGGAAATATTCCTGGATTCACCTTTGACATTCACACAGGAAAAGCTGTTGGTAAGTTTTTCCAGATTAGGTTTGTTTTAATACATATGTGTAGCATTCTGTAAAAATCCATTCTATGTTTTTAAAATTCAAGAGTACCACAAAATATAATAATCTAGATTCCTATCTATTATAGTTAGACAAGAGAAAAATAACGGACTTACAGACTCTAACCAAGTATTAATAATGGTATTCCATCAACATAGTCTGGTGACCGGGTTATAGTAGTTATGTGACTATCTTAATATTTGCTACATCCACCAAGCTAAAACTTTAGTTTCCCTTGTCAGGCAAATTGTATTACATGACGCTAAATAGTCTACCTTATGTTAACCTTTAGTTCCTATTTTCCTAAGTACATTTTTTAATTTTTGGTGTATTTTTGTAGTATCTCTTTTTACTGGTCTAAATATGAATTTGCAGACTTATTATTCATATGAATTAATTCTTTTCAAATGTACATTGTGTTGCTCACTCTAGTTTTCTTCCTAAAAGATTCAGTAAGCAATGTAGTTTGGTGGGTTTTTTTTGAGATGGAGTTTTGCTCTTGTTGCCCAGGCTGGAGTGCAGTGGAGCAATCTCAGCTCACTGCAACTTCCATCTCCTGAGTTCAAGTGATTCTTTTGCCTCAGCCTCCCGAGTAGCTGAGATTACAGGCGCCTGCCACCATGCCAGCTAGTTTTTTGTATTTTTAGTAAAGATGGGATTTCACCATGTTGGTCAGACTGGTCTCGAACTACTGACCTCAGGTGATCCACCTGCCTTAGCCTCCCAAAGTGCTGGGATAACAGGCATGAGCCACCACGCCTGGTCTAAGCAATTTAATTTTAAGTCTCCATTATGAATACGTGATAAAACAAAGTACATACAATGATGAAAACATAGCTTTTTAAATCAAATGAATAGCAGCAGTTAGGGTAACCTGAAGAAGGGGCTTGATTGCCTAGAAAGTTCATTTACTGTCTTGACACTGAAATTACTTGGTATATTTTATTATCTGATTACATTTTTCCATCATTCTTTCGATTTTCTGGTATATATATTTTTATATACCATAAAACTATCTATGCTAGTGTATAATTTTTTGTGACACTGAATATTTGCTCTCATCCCAGGGTACACGTAGCATTATTCAAGGTTATATGGTAAGTATATTAGGCAGAACAACATATACCTGACAAAATCTGTTGCATTTCAGACATTGATGAATGTAAAGAGATTCCAGGCATTTGTGCAAACGGTGTGTGCATTAACCAGATTGGCAGTTTCCGCTGTGAATGCCCTACAGGATTCAGTTACAATGACCTGCTGTTGGTTTGCGAAGGTAATCTGAACAATGTATGTCCTTTATCCAGTATAATTTGATATACATAAATAGTATTCAGTTGGTTTCTGATTTTTACTATTTCTTCTATAATTTTTCAAGAGTTGATCATCAAAGTGTGACATGAATGTAACGCTAATACAGTAATAAAAAGGACTCTTTAACATTGAATTGTTGCTCTTTCAGATATAGATGAGTGCAGTAATGGTGATAATCTCTGCCAGCGGAATGCAGACTGCATCAATAGTCCTGGCAGTTACCGCTGTGAATGTGCCGCAGGCTTCAAACTTTCACCCAATGGGGCCTGTGTAGGTAAGAAAGAGGCTGACTCATTCTTTGGCACTGAACACAAGATTCCTTAGATTTCCTATCAAAAAATATTTCAAGAATAATTTCGGAGAGATTTTCGCACTTAATCTGTTCATTTATAGTGGATCTATTTCACCATATATTTCATATTATTTTGTTAAGAAAATAGATCTCTTCAACAGATTTCCCCAGGATTGGACCTAAAATAAAATAATATCCTTGAGATGCCAATAAACATAAAAAATTGCACGATTAGAAAAAGAGGGTCAGATACTTTAAAGCCTTGCTTATTTTGATTGAGCTGTTGTTATGGTTCATTTTCAGCCTGTCTGTAATAATTAATAGCAGGTTAGAGAAACACAACTGTGAAAAATGAAGAAATCTTAATAAAAATCAGATACATGTAACATATGTTTTAATTTTTTTGTTTTAGATCGCAATGAATGTTTAGAAATTCCTAACGTTTGTAGTCATGGCTTGTGTGTTGATCTGCAAGGAAGTTACCAGTGCATCTGCCACAATGGTTTTAAGGCTTCTCAGGACCAGACCATGTGCATGGGTAAGAAGGACATGCGGCTCCAGGGAGTGAAGTGGGGCTGGAACTCCAGAACAGATCACAGTTCCATCAAGTGCCATGAGTAACTGTTATGTCTCTGTCAGAAACAATCTTGCAAAAAATTGACTAGGTCAAACTGTCTTTATTCAATATACAATTTGCAAGCAGGGACATAGTAGAATATGTTCTTCAGTTCAGTAATTCACAACTTTTTATCCAGAAGATGTTCACATGGCTTGACAGGCACTCTGAGACATGTGGGTTTATGTGAAACTTAGCATAGCACCCGCTGCCCCTACCTTCATGTTTCTACTCAAGACACCATTTTGGAATGCAAGAGAATAGTAGTAAGAGTGACAGCATTAAACCTAATAGGTTTATACACATACACACATACTTTTTAAAAAACACATTATTGAATACATGGAATTTATATACATATTTTGTGTTTTATCTCTTAAAAATAGCTTTAGGAGCAAATATAGCCAAACTTTAAAAATTCCCAGTAGCTAATGTAATGGGTAGTCAAATGATAATAGTGCTTAGTGAGTGCTTGCTGAGCTGATGATTAATAAGTTTTCAAAGGCAGACGGGCTGGATGCCATGAGGCTGGGACTGAGTGTAACCCCTCAAGTCTGATGTCAGCAATTGGCTCTGCGTCTGCCAAAGAGTTTTCTTTCTGTGCTTCGCACTTGAAGGAGGAAAATTAAATTTAAAACTTGGCCACTTATAATTAGCATGTTCTCAGTGTAGAAAAGGCTAGTGCTATTCAGCTACTCTTTTGGTATTCAAGATATTATCTATGTTAATATTAAAATTAGATTTCAGTACTGCAGGACTGGTTTCCTTCATGGTGTATCCATACAACAGGGACTACCTGGAGTATGTCTCCAGCTTCATCCATTGCCTCCTAAGCAAGCCCTCCCTTTGGACTTCTCCCATGAAGACAGGAAAAATTCTCTAGGTGATGCTTATACAAAGGAATATATAGGATCTGGTCCTATTTGCATAAACTTCTTAAGAATGTTTGCTTATACATGCTTCTTCTTTCTATACTCCCAGAGAGAGTATGATTTACCGAAACAAAAATGTGAGATTTATGATTCAGAAATTCATATGGGGAAAATCTGCCCACTCATAACAATTCTTCCATGATACGAGTTGGTCAGACTCTTCAGTAAGACCTCCGTTATACAGAGCTTCCTTCTTAAAGAACAATTCCAGTCCTCCATCCTTTTTTTGGTATGGTAGAGTTTCAGCAGCCTGGAATTCATAGTTGGGGAGTCTGCTCTCTCATATTCGGGATGACCTTTCTAAATATTATCTTAATTCAGTTTTTTTGAAGGTTAATAGTGAATTCTAATAAACTTTAGATTTCATTACTTCATAAAATTAAGTATACTAAAGTTTATCTTTGTTTCTCTGCTCAAATTAAAGAATTTAAATTTCTGGGTAAGTGTTTATAATGCTTAATGAAACAAATTGTTTTAATATTTCAGAAGATCAGTTTTACTTACAATTATTAAGCAGACTTGCTCATTAATACATCCCTACTAGGGGGATACTCTCTTAGGCTATGTCTGAGTATTATCTGAGTACAGTCAGTACCTGTTAAACTGTATTATTTTCTTATAATTTTAGTTTTTCCCTATACCATACTCATTTTCCTCAAATAGATATGAGTTCCTAGTACTGAATAAGGAGAATTTAAGTCATTCAGTCATTTAAACATAAAAGGGTGAATAGCCTATTTTTGTCTAGCTAAAAATTGAATTTTTGAGCTAGTGTTTTTTTGTAGATGTTGATGAGTGTGAACGGCATCCATGTGGAAATGGAACTTGTAAAAACACCGTTGGATCCTATAACTGTCTGTGCTACCCAGGGTTTGAACTCACTCATAATAATGATTGCCTAGGTAAGTACTTCCTTCAGTCCGTTGTTGCTTCTATTTCATTTCTACACAATGTGCTGAAATAAAAAACAAAACTAAATGACAAAAAAATATATTAAAATTGCAAATGTGTGCCAAAAGATATATGATATCATTGACTAGTTTCTATTTAACTGAAACCATAGTATTTACCAAAATAATCACAAGACAATATACTCTTGAACCCTTTTGTTGATCAACCAGTCAATTCAGGAAAAAAGGTCATTCAGAGCATAGTAAACATATTGGGACTAATTTATGGTTTGGAGTATTTTTATTCGCTAAATGAGATCAAAAGTAGACCCTTCATTGTCTCAATGTTATTGCAAGTATTTCATGTAAATCCATTCTGGATTATTTACATTCAGGTACCAGTAGCATCCTGGTAAGTCCCCCTGGGTACTTACACTTGTCATGGCTTGATGTTTCATTTTCCATCAGCTTTTGAAACCAGGATGCCTTTTCCCACAAAAATAATAAATAGTGACTAGGTCTCTAGAATGGCTCTCAGAAATCTCTCCTGTGAGCAGTGCAGGATCTTAGCCTTTGGCCTACACCAACACTCAAATGTGAAGTGGAAACTGGTAGTGAATTGGAGATGGTCCTGAAGTAGTTGTAGGAGAGAATAAGGGAAATGACAACAAACGTTAATTCCTTGTTTACCACGTGCCAGAAACTGCACGGATGCTTTACAGCATAATGTGTTGTAATTCACATAACCCTGCAAAGTATGTGAAAGTAACTTAGATTTTCTACCATTGTGGGACTGTATCAGAGCTCATCGCCATCTTCTAATTTAACCCAACATAAGTTCCTCTCTGTTTTCTTTATTTTTCAAAATTCCACAATTGTGAAAAAAATTAAAGCTAATTGGACATTTTATTCAACCACTGCCTTCTTGACAGAGCCTTTGTACAGAGCCTTTGTACAGTCAGGGAGAACTAAAAAATACGGACATGCCTCTGATCAAAGTACAGTCTTCAAAGAACCCAGGAAATTACTCAAATGTAATCAACTCTAAGCTTAAATGAAAACCTAATAATACTTAAAGTCTTTTTTTCTTTAAAATTACATATTATAACACCAGTTTCCGGTTTTTAATATCATTGATTTCTCTGTAATAAATAAGCTCATTTATTTGTTCTCTGAATATGGTCAGCTTAGCTCCAGGTAAAGTATCTGCAAATTAGATAATCAGATTAAATCCCACATATTCCCCCGCCTGTGGGAAAAGTAATTTTTTTTCAGTTAGAAAGAATGGAAAACTTCACCTTAAACCTTTACTTTTATCTGGTTCTAAATTCATGAGTTATGTTAATATCAAAACTGAAAAAATGTGTCTGTGGTTGAAAAATAGTAGGAATCTATGGGATTCTATTAATTATATGATCTTTACAATATTTGCCATTTTTCTCTGTTGATGAGGAATTGTAATGTGGGATTTCTTATAAATGCATGTCAATAAGTATGTTTTTAAGTTGCAACTTGTGAAACAGTATACATGTTAAGTGCTGTTTCTGAAAAACAGACTCCTGTTTGCTTACAGACATAGATGAGTGCAGTTCCTTTTTTGGTCAAGTGTGCAGAAATGGACGGTGTTTTAATGAAATTGGCTCATTCAAGTGTCTGTGTAACGAAGGTTATGAACTTACTCCAGATGGCAAAAACTGTATCGGTAAGTATCTAAACAATAAACAGTCTTTATGGTGTTTTGTTTTGTAAAATGATGATGTGTACCTCCCCTCCTTTCACTTAAGAAATCATTAACATTTCATTTAATCATCAGATCACATGATCAAGATAAGCTATGATGGAAAATTTAGGTATAAGGTATAAGCCAACAATGGGAAGGTCTCATAAGCAATGTTTTTATTGGGGACAGAGCTTAAGGCTATCCATGTCTCAAGAAAAGTAGGCAAAGAAAACAAATCAAGAAAATTAGACACTTGCCAAATAAGAAATAGCCAAGATGTCAGAAGAGTATCTCTGGGAATATTTGTTCATGGTGACCCAGTAGATCAGAGGACCCAAGTTGAAATCATGTTAATATCATTTGGCAGACAGATAAGTCTATGCAACAATTATCTCATGCTTCAATTATTTTTTCTCTTCTTTTATCTAAAGATACCAATGAGTGTGTCGCCCTTCCCGGCTCTTGCTCTCCTGGTACCTGTCAGAATTTGGAGGGATCCTTCAGATGCATCTGTCCCCCAGGGTATGAAGTAAAAAGCGAGAACTGCATTGGTGAGAGTAACATTTATTCTGAGACCCATGAGTTGTTCAGTATAGTAAGACATGGTAAAGACTCTGGAAACATACTAAGTGCCAACCACTGCAGGCATGCTGACCTAACATATAGCTGCCTACATCTGTTTTATTGAACCGTCAGAAATGAGGGTGAGAATAAAAAACTTAGGGATATAGGATTTTTTCATTAACAGAAATCTTATGCTAGTCGAAGAATTTTCAGCATACGCTAATCTTTTTTCCAAATGTCAACAGAAACTGTCAACGAATTTAAAGAGTGTCTACAAAAATTGTAATCTTTGGCACCCAGTTTTAAAACTGCTATTAAAGGTGTCTAGGGGCTTAGAAATGTGAAGCAGAAAAGTCTCGACAATGCTGTTGAGACATTCTTTTCCTTGGGAAGGCCTCATGTCAAAGCAGAAAATATTAATTCATTTGTCATAACAGAGGTTTTTCTGTTAAAACTCTTCCAGTACGCATGAACACTGTAACTACATCAAAAGTGGGTCCCAGAATTGCCTAGTGGACATGATGAAGTCCAACCTTTTTTACAGTTAACTTTTATACAAATTATTTTTTACAGCCTCGTTGAAATTCAGAAGCACCAGCATCTTAGTGTGGTTTTTCTAACAGGAAAGGACGCTAAAGGATATTTTTCTGCCTTTGAGTTATCCAATGTATTTTACATTCTATCGCCCTTGCCAAGATTGTACCTAAAGATATATCATTCTACTGTTCATATTTAAGGGAGTTAAATAGGGCAGAAGGAAGCAGTTCACTTCATAGAATTTAATTATCCTTCCAACCATAGAATTAGAGATCATGTGTATCCCCTAGTCATTCTGATTTTTTGATTTGTATAGTTCATCATAAGATTGTCTAGTGTTTTTGAAACTTAAAAAAATAATAATACTCGAATCATCTCCGTAAGAAGTTTCTGGAAAAGTTTAGGATCCTATTGTTCTTCCATTTTTTTTTCTCATGCTCAATCTTGATTCTTTATCTCTGTGAGCCTTCTCTTTATGGAATGCTAATAAAAGTAGTGTGTCAACCACCAGGAAATAAATAGAAATACACATGCCTCTTTGTATCAGGCAGTCTTGGATACCTTTCCTCTTAATGAAAGTGTACATATCTGTGATTTAGTTACGTTTTATTAAGTTTCAGAAATATTTCCTTTCCCTTTATCCATCGTTAGCAATGACACTACTTTGCATCTCTGAAAAAAGTGGTTTTAATTTTTCTTTTTTTTTCTTTGAGACAGTCTCACTCTGTTTCTCCAGGCTGGAGTGCAGTGGCACGATCTCAGCTCACTGCAACCTCCGCCTCCTCAATTCAAGCTATTCATCTGCCTCGGCATCCCAGGTAGCTGGGGTTACAGGCACCCGCCATCATGCCTGGCTAAGGTTTGTACATTTAGTAGACCCAAGGTTTCACCATGTTGGCCAGGCTGGTCTTGAACTCCTGACCTCAAGTGATCTACCTGCCTTGGCCTCCCAAGGTGTGAAGAAATGGTTTTTAATTAACTTACTTCACCATAAGAATATTTTATTCAGACTAATATCTTTTCTACCAACTTTTCCCAGATGAAATTCTAACATGAGCACACACACATGCGCGTGCGCACACACACACACACACACACACACATATAGATATAGGTACATATACCCCACACAGATATAAATTCATCCCTGCAGTCAGTGGGTATTACAGTGAACATGTGGCATGTTTCTGGGTTCTAGAAATACAGGAACATCATCTTTGCTTTGGGGTAACTTACTACCTAATGGGAGAGGCCTATTTTGTAAATAAACCTGCTTTGTGAAGCCATCCTTATAATGCAGTGTGACAGACACCATACTGAAGGTCCATTCAGGAGATGGGAGCACAGCAGGAGGTGAGGGATTGTTATGGTAGTTGTGAGAGGGTGGCAGTTCAAGAAAGCCTGTCACAGAGGATTGATGACTGTCTAGGTCACTCTTAAATATTAGATAGGAATTTACTGATCAACAAGCGAAAGAGAGCGGAAGAGGCTATTTGAAAACAGGCAGCATGATAAGGAGCACAGAATGGCTAGCTCAGAAGATTGAACTCAAGCCTGCAGTCAGTGTGGGGCCGTTGCAGGAGTTTTGTTTTTTTGGTTTTTTGGTGTGGGGAGGGTGTTGGTTTCTGCAGGGTTTTGTTTTTTGTTTTTTGTTTTTTTTTTGTCATTTTATAGAAGAGATGTGATGACTTACTTGTTAAACTTCTACAAATATGATTTGAGAACTTGTATGTGCCAGTTACCATGCTAGGAGCTGAGGGTGCAACAGTGAGCCAGACAGACATTTGCTGTCCTCATGGAGCTTACATTATAATGTGCCCGAAAAGTAATATTTTTTCATGTGGTTAAAGTATTCCATTAAATAAATGCTCCTATGAAAAGCAACCAAAAATTATTAGCAAGGTATGCTTATTTATTTTAAGGAAGCATTCCAGGGAAAAGGGGAAATGATAACACTGTCATAATATGTCTCGGTCTTCCTAGTTCCATAGGCACAGATTTTCAAATGTAATCACATGGATGTTTTAGAAAGGCACCCCTGGTGGCCATGTGATGAGAAAAAGACAGGGAGATGTAGATGTCCGTTGAGAGTGGCAACTTTTGATAGGTTTGTAAATACTGAGGAGGCAGAACTGTCTGCCACTTTCTGCTTGCATGTGGAGTTAAAAAAGGAGAAAAATAAGGATGACTTGGGGATCACAATTTGGATTACTGAGAGAGAAGTATCAGGGAGATGGGGACCAGTTCATAGAACTTTTGGCCACATGGAGGCTTCAATGCCCAGGAGACATGGAGTTGTTCATGTCGGATAGGCAGGTAAACATACGTACACCCATAAGGATCAAAGACAGGAGGGTGGACATGGACTTGGGACTCTCTGGCACATAGTTGGTGGACATTTAATATAACCTTTGACTTCTGAAGCAATAATAGTTTATTTTTTATGAATTAATTAAACATAAAACATAATATCATCTCTTATCTGAAATTTCAACTGGCTAGTGGACTGTGATAGTATGGACAATTGTTTATTCTCAAGTGTTGAATGGCTAATAAATGCTCCCCCTGTTCTGCAGATATAAATGAATGTGATGAAGATCCCAACATTTGTCTTTTTGGTTCCTGCACTAATACTCCAGGAGGCTTCCAATGCCTCTGCCCTCCTGGCTTTGTACTATCTGATAATGGACGGAGATGTTTTGGTAAGATTTGGAATGACTTCACTGTCACGGTTCACCCTTAGAAACTTTAAAACTGAATTGTAAACCATCATTCTGGTATTAGTCCTAACAAAATACATGTCTATAGTAAAATACATCTGCAAGTTAAAAATTTAGGTCTCAAACATACACAATGAACAATTTTTAAGATACTTTGAATTATTGCCACTGTTTCCACATTTTTATAAATTTCTTATGAAAAGAAAAATTGTTATTCTGATTTATCAGAATGGCTATTTTAATTTTGTTGTTGGCATAGCTCTTTTCCATATTGGTGTATGCATTGCTTTTGATGTGATGTAACTTACTGAAAGTTACCTCCATGGTTTTTCTTAGGCTATCATGCAACAGTGAAAAAAGAGACTGTAGAAATCATTTTGATACTGATCACGATTTCTCAAATTTCCTTAGCACATTATAAAAATAGTTTCAGCATTTTAAATAATTAAATAATTTTGTAGTCAGGTCAGTCTAAATTGGCAAATGAAATCACAGCTGAAGATTTTCAGACCTGTCTTAACTGCTGATCTAGCCTGCATCACGTGTTCTGCAATGAGAAATGTTCCGTCAAAACAGCGTTACAAAATAATTCCATCTGTAATGTTTGCTTTCTTGATTAGATACTCGTCAGAGCTTCTGCTTCACAAATTTTGAAAATGGAAAATGTTCTGTACCCAAAGCTTTCAACACCACAAAAGCAAAATGCTGCTGTAGTAAGATGCCAGGAGAGGGCTGGGGCGACCCCTGTGAACTGTGCCCCAAAGACGATGAAGGTAAGAGCAAAGACATAAAACACCACTTTGCATAACAGTTTTTGAATGTTTGCCAGAGTGGGTTTAACCATGCAATTTATGAATATTTTGAGGGTGAAATCATCTCATTGCATATAAGTTTTGATGATTCATTGAACCACCTAGCCTGAGAAACTTCTTTTAGCTTTTGAATAATACACATCTAAGCACAGGTGGACTTACCCCTTTATTTCATTCCCCACCTCCAAGGTTAGTATTACTCGCTTTCAAAAGTATGAATTTGAGAGGTCCAAGGCAGGAGAAAGAAGGGAATGGAAATTATATTCCAAGTTGCTGCTGAGGTCCCATGTGGAATTGTATCACAGGCTGTGGCTCTCAGAATATTACATTAAATTCTGAGAAGCTGAGTCAGCACAATGGCCCTTTACAGGAAAAGATCAATAACCTCAGGTCTCATTAGCACCCATAAATTGTAGGATAATTCCCAGCAAGCTCAGGCTGGCATGGCCTCTGGGTCAGGGATGACTTTTGAGTGTGATGGGCAGGGAGGTCTCTTTAGCTGCTCAGCTTTTAATGAGCAAACAGAAAGAACCAGGAGCACTGAGCAAGTAGCACCCCAGAAGGTGCCCTCGCTAAATATGCTTTTAAAATAAATCATAAAAATAAAAGACTTGTTATAGACAACTTTGTAAAGGAAAAATAGTTAAGTGTAATTTCATGTATATGTTCATCCTTTCTTAATTTTGCTGATAATTTCAAGTTTTCAGTAATAGAGAATTTGTATTTTTCTCCGTAGTTGCATTTCAGGATTTGTGTCCGTATGGCCATGGAACTGTCCCTAGTCTTCATGATACACGTGAAGGTGCGCTTTGATGTATTTTATTCCTATGTTCTCATTTAATACAAACATATTGTTTTACGTTTACTTTACAACTCATGCTAACTTTACTATATAACGTACAGTATATTGTATTTAACAGACATATATAACCCTTATTTTATATCATATACATTATACATATATCATATGACTATATCATGATATATGAAATACATTACATATTTCTCTTAACAAAAGAAGTATTTACAAGTCTGTGTTGAATAGACATACACAGTACTGGCGTATCTTTTTATTTTTATTTTATTTTATTTTATTTTATTTATTTTTGAGACTGAGTCTCTTTCTGTTGCCCAAACTAGAAGGCAGTGATGCAATCTCAGCTCACTGCAACCTTAACTTCCTGGGTTCAAGTGATTCTCCTGCTCCAGCCTCCCCAAGTAGCTGGGGTTACAGGCACGCACCACCATGTCCCACTTTTTTTTTTGTATTTTTAGTACAGACGGTGTTTCACCATGTTGCCCAGGCTGGTCTCAAACTCCTGACGTCAGGTGCCTCCCAAAGTGCTGGGATTACAGGTGTAAGTCACCGCACCCAGCTGGCATATACTTTCATATGAGGAAATTAATAGGCAGTTCTGTGTTTTAGATGTCAATGAGTGTCTTGAGAGCCCAGGCATTTGTTCAAATGGTCAGTGTATCAACACCGACGGATCTTTTCGCTGTGAATGTCCAATGGGCTACAACCTTGACTACACTGGAGTACGCTGTGTGGGTGAGTGTGGACTCCACATTACAAAATTTTAAAGTTCTATTTTACTTCTCGTATTCAGTAAAAGGTCTCTCAGGCCCCCTGCGTGGTGATGGGATTTACAAATCCAGGATAAATAGCTAGTAGTGGCACCTTCTTCACCAGTCTTACATTTTCCAGTCAGACCTGATTTATGTAAGAGGAAGAGAGTTACCAACCTCTGTCTTCAACCAAACATACAAAATCGTATGTGTCCTAGAGGCTTACAATTGTCAAAATCTCTCATTGGACAAGAGATCCATTTTACTTTATGTCCTTCAATGTCTGCTTTTGAAGCAGAGGGCCACATCCCTTTTCTGGATTTGTCATCTTTAGGGTGAGTATTGCTGCCTGGAGGCCACAGCAATGCACCCTGATCCTTCAGACCCTCTGCACTGCATAACAGCCAGCCAGCCAAGGCCCAGGGGATGCCAGGGTCATATGTGCCCTTCTCAGATACTGGAAATGGGTGTGGGCCAAGTGTGGATCTTCCTGAGCATGCTCCTGTTAAACTAAAATGTCTTTGTGGCATTTTCCTATTCTTCTTTTTCAGATACTGATGAGTGTTCAATAGGCAATCCATGTGGAAATGGTACATGCACCAATGTTATTGGGAGTTTTGAATGCAATTGCAATGAAGGCTTTGAGCCAGGACCCATGATGAATTGTGAAGGCAAGTGATCTTTGTCTTAAATATGATTTCCTCTTGACATAGAAAGTGTATTTTAATTCCTTGATATTTACGTATATTGTTTCTGATATTCTGCTAGTGAGCATATGGTGGATTTTTTTTGTTTTGGGGTTTTTGTTTGTTTTGTTTTTAGTTTTTCTTTAGTGCAGTTACAATAGCTGCTGTAAAGCTCTTGTTGGATTGTTCCAGCATCTGAGTCATCTCAGGTTTGGCATCTCTTGATTGTCTATTTCCTTGAGCTGCAGTCACAGTTTCCTGCCTTTTCAATATTTTGGTTTTATGCTCTGGATATTGTGAATGATAAGCTTCAAAATCAGTTATATTACTCTAAAGAATATTGATACCTTTGTCTTAGCAGGCAGTCGACTCAGGTAGGCACAATAGACTATCAGGCCTGTGAAGGGCATTGGATCGTCTGTCAGTGCTTTCAACTTTACTCGCCAGCATTCTTGATTTTGCCTTACACATGCATAGTACAGTCATGCCACTTGAGCTGAGTAGGTGAAAAACAAATAGTGTTTCTCATTCTCTGGCCTTCTTCTCTCCAGGGTTCCCCTCTGTTTAGCAGACTTGGTTGCCCTAAGATTCCCTTCTCTTCTTCCTCTGGATGAAATCTCAGAAAGTTTCTACTGGAGTGTTAGCTACCAGATGGCAGCACTGCCAGGCCATGGTTATCTGGAGGTTAATTTCAGAAAAAGGGAAGCCAAGTCAGTGTGCAATTACTCCCTACTGGTTGTTTGCTCTGAGTTTCAGCTTACCACTAAAAACGTCAGGTAGTTTTTATATTCTTTGCAGAGTTTATAGCTGTTATTTTTGAAAGATGAGTTTTAGGTACTAAATTCTGCATAGCAGACGTAATTTCTACTATTCTGTTGCTTTCTGTATGACCACCAAGTAAATGACATCAGCATTTATTTACACAAATAATTAGAACTCTGGGCTGATCAGATGCCTGTCCATTTCTTTGGTCAGATATCAACGAATGTGCCCAGAACCCACTGCTGTGTGCTTTCCGCTGCATGAACACTTTCGGGTCCTATGAATGCACGTGCCCAATTGGCTATGCCCTCAGGGAAGATCAAAAGATGTGCAAAGGTAAGGCCACAGACATGGGAGTAGTTCAGACTTTATTTGTCATGCTGGAGATACATTTTAATGATTTTGTAATTCTCAACTAATTTCTTCTAGAGCTTTACAGAAATATATATATGACAGCATTTTGCTATTAGATTTCCATACCTAGATAACAAGACATGTGATGGTATTTTTGTAAAATCAAGTCAAGAGATAAAATGGGTTGTGAAGCCCACCATTGTCACACTCTTGGATTCTTATTAAAGCAAAGATTACCCTTCCCTGAACTTCCTGTCACTGTGAGCAGTGCTGAAACTTACTCATCTGGGATATAATCAATAGCTGACAAAGGCTGGGCTTCTCATTTCTCCATAATATTACATGTTAAGTGTCAGAAGACCGTATCTATGACTTAAAAAGTACTAAACCACAGCTTGCTCCTGATAATTTCTTATTTTTATTCTTTGTTCTAGATCTGGATGAATGTGCCGAAGGGGTACACAACTGTGAATCTAGGGGCATGATGTGTAAGAATCTAATCGGCACCTTCATGTGCATCTGCCCTCCTGGAATGGCCCGAAGGCCTGATGGAGAAGGCTGTGTAGGTAAGCGGTAAGGGAAGGTGTCTGCTTATGCAATGCTTCCACTCCCAGCCTAATTAATGGCACTACTCCCACATCATCCTAACTGCAAGCCAACTATTTTTCCAGCTGTGTTAAGGCAGTGATACAGCTAGCTTTCTTCATCTCAGGGTCTACGCTAACATAATAAGTTCTGGATTGTGGTATTTATACCTGCTCAAGAATACATGCTCCTTTGTTTTTTCATATTTTAAAGAAAATTATAAATAAAATTACATGTGTTCTGTAGGTACATATGTAACCAAGTAAATATATTTTTAAAATTTTAAAAAGATAAACACTAATTCATAGAAGGAATTAGTGCTAGGGAAGACATTGAGATTAGAAGCAACTAGTCCAAAGTGATTTTAAGTGTATTTGTCAATTTTAATTGTTTTACAAAACAGTGATTTTCTGAACTATTCTGAATCACATGTGTCATATAAAAAATTAATATATGAAACAAATTATAATAGGATTTTTTAATTTCTTTCTTTTCATTTGTTAGATAATTCATTCAAATGCAGTACTTAATTAAGGTAAAAACAGACCTACATAGGTTTAGTTATACAGTGGTTCTTTCAAAAACACTATTCTTCCGAGATCTGTTATACTAAAAGATTAACCCAAACTTTTAAGTCATAATATGTGTTCCTCCAAATCTAGACAGGGCAAAATGCTAATAACCATGTGTGGAAGAAAGGAAATCAGCATTGTTAACCATCCTATCTTCTTACTGTATGTGAAATTTATTTTCATTTAGTTTTCCCTTTTTCAATTTATGTGAATGAAAATAATGTATGTGTGTGCTATGTTTTATCAGCGATTGGCCAAAATACTTAGAAATATGTTTTAATTTTTATCCATAGAAATTTCTTATTTTTATAACTAGCTGGATTTTCTATTATACTATTTTTTGTTACATTTGAAGATATGTTTTCTGGGAAGAGGGAGGAGTAGGCACTGTGATCAGATTAAGAGCACAGGTTTCTGGTCAAGGATCTGCCATAAACGATCTGGATGACTTGAAAGTGGTTTAATTCTCTGTTCTTCAGTTTCTTCATCTGCATACAGTGAGAAACTTGGTCTGCATGACTGATGGGAGTGGCGGTAGTGGCTGTTGGGGAAGGGTGTATCTCCTCTAGCTCTAATATTCTATCATCCTCTGAACTCACTTTTTCAAAGAAAAAACTCAGGGCAGCATTCTACATTTGCATCCTGTTCATTGTTAAAAAGCACTACAAAAGATACAGGTTCTGAAACTTTTCTGATCCTCAGGCTTTTTATTATACCATGCTGATAGCTGAAATGTCTGCAAAATTTTTTTTGATCATCACAAAACTCTTTGTAGAACACTTTCATGCAAACAGTGTTTTCACAGCTAGAAATCGCAGTTTAAAAACAGCAAAAATATTATTACAAATAAAAAGTATTTATAAAAGCCAGGATGAAAAATAAAGCCAGAGAAACAATCAACAAAAAATGCCCAAATGCATGAAATTGGAATCAAACAAAATTACCCAAAAAAGGTTGATTGCAACAGAAACTAAAAGTACTGCCATTAAGAGAATTAATGTTGTGCAGGAAATCTAAAACCTCTTTAATGAAAGCTGTAAACCTAATCAGAGATGGAAAATTGACTATGCAATATGTTATGCCTCAGTCATTATTTCTTAAACAAATAAATGAATCAAGAAATCTGGTAAGTAGAACATTTTTTACCAAGATCATTACGTTTTCTTCTTAGACTTTGGCAGACTGTCCCAATTTTTGAAAGTTTATCCAACAATCTTTGATTAGAAGATCAGGGACATAGGCAAATGAGAAAAGTATGGAGTAAAACACTCCATGTAGAGACCCATTTCTACACCGCAGTGTGAAGATAGACACAAAAGAGAAAATACTGGCATGCTATTTAATTATCAACAAACTAGTCTCCTAGACATGGAGGCTGCCAGCGGTGAGGCAGGAAGAAGAGAACCAGCAACTACCAAAGATTCTAAGGCTTTAAAAACTTTACCAGAACCACATGGACCCCCTAAATTACCTGGAAACCTGATTGTAATGCCCCAAGCATAGAGAGCATGACAGATTTGGTGAGAGGATGTTCACACAATGAACATAAATTGAAACTGCACATTTGGCCCAGTTTGGCACCTGTGACCTGCTACACTATTTTTCAGCAAGTAGCTGAACTGGAGAAAATTATTCAAAGATGAGTAATTACACAGGACCAGTGTAGCTGGAGTTTGTGCAGGAGAGTGGCATGAAGTGGGTCTACAGGTAGGCAAATGCCATGGAAAGGAATTTGGTTTTATGCTAAAAGTATTATGGCAGAGTGACTCAGAGTGTGGACCCTGGGGATGAACTATGAATGTGAGAAATCTAGGTTCATATATATCTGCTAGCTCTATAACCTAAGGCAAGTCAGCTTAAATATGTTTCTCAGATGCCTCGTGTGAAAACAAATAGGAATTTTGAGCACACTTTCATAGGATTATTGAGAGGTTTAAATAAAAGAAGTCATGTGAAACTCTTAGTGCAGTCCTTGGCATACAGTAAAATTTCAATTAAGTATTAGTTGCTGTTATTTTCTATTTTACATGTTTCAAGATCTCTGGCTGCCTTATAGGTAATGGATTTTAAGGAGGTAGTAGCAGAAACAAGGGTTTCATGTAGATGACTGTTGTAAACATCCAGATGAGAGAAAAAAGAGGCTCAGATTAGAGCCTCTTTTCAGAAATTTTGTTCTGAAAGGGAATCAATACATGTGGTAGCAGCTAGAGGGGTGATAGGTGAGTAAAAGAGTTTTTTGTATTGTTTTAAGAAGAAAGTTCCTAGAGAATTTATGCTGAGGGAATGATTCCTTGAAAAGGGAGTATTGTAAAATCTGGGAAGGCAATCTAGAGTACCAGCATGAGAGCTGGCCTTTGAGAAAAAACAAAGACAGTTTATCCTTTGAAGGTGGACAAAAGGTTAAAAGTGAGGGCACAGCCAGGTGGTTCATAGGGGAGAGATGTTTTATTAGTCTGAGTGTGTAGTGTCATTTTAGAAAATGGGAGTGTGAACATAATAAGTATAGTAGGATTGTTGAGGGAGGATCACGTACCTATTTGAGATTTGAGCCTTGAGTCATGAGTCTCATTAAAATGAGACCTGTTTTCCTCTGGCCTGTCATGCTGCACTGGATTGGACATAGAGTAGGTAGAAGGATGTGAGCATTGGACAAGAGTGATGGACAATGAAAAGGTCAGTAATTGGCAATCCCGATGCGGCCCACAAATTGTCCAAGGGTAGCAAGAACAATGCTGGAAATCAGAATTTTTTAGATAGAGCAACATCATTCCAAGATATACCCTAGTGAAGTTACAAATTTCAACAGAAAAAAAAAAAAAATTAGACTATGTTTTTTCAACCTCTCTCAGGAATTCTTTTTTTTTTTTTTTTTTTTGAGGCGGAGTCTTGCTGTGTCACCAGGCTGGAGTGCAGTGGCACAACTCGGCTCACTGCAACCTCTGCCTCCTGGGTTCAAGCGATTCTCAGGAATTCTTAATGCCAATAGCAATAAAGCAGAATTAATCTTAAGAATTTGAAGCACAAATTATGTAATACAGCAGGAGCTGTATTATCATAATCAAACTTGGAAGAACTCAGGCAGTATATCCAGCAAGAGCCCTTTTTGAAAAAAAAATAATTCAGACAAATAAAATATAATTCAAATCAAGGTGAATAACATTAGGGATAGTATTAGATCAAGGCGACAGACCTTGTACCTCATATTCTAGAAACAATAAACTGAAAAAAACTTTTAAATTCATAACTCAGTATTTTTATATATATTTTTAAATTTCTGAAGTAAATATTTTATTGTAAAAGATGAAAAAAAATAATCACAGGAGGCACATCATGGTGAGTTTCAAAACACGAAGAGGAAAATGAAAACCCTTAATACTGTAGGAGAGGAAAACCAGATTTCCTGCAAATAAACGGTAACACTGGGTTTAAACAAAAATAAAGGAGCAATATTTTGAAAGCATTCTAAGGACAAATAATTTTGAACTAAAATTTTATACTCAATCAAGTATGAAAACAAAAGAAGACCTGGTCAGAAATCTGGTTTAGAATATTTATACGCCTCTGAAATAATTACTGAACTATATATGCTGATTTCTTTTAATTAATTCAAGAGGATGAAATAACATGTGAAACAATGGTGAGTCAAGAAACCAGTAAGGCACATTAGTTTAAATAGATGCTGATAGCACACTAAAAATCTAACAAACGAAAACTTCTAGATAACACCAACATGGCAGGTGGTTCAGGGAGAGAGCAGAGATAAGTAAATTTATGCCAAAGTGCTTACTGTATCCAGAGCTTTCAAAGCAGATACTTCTTGGCATTGATAGAAAAGTATTCATTAAGAATGTGTGTTAAAGCGTTCCGTGGTTTCCACTATAAGAATAGAAAGAAGACTGTAACTTCCAAATATGGGTTCAGAGGGCAAAGGAGGGCATAGGATGGGGGAAACCATACAGTAAATATAAAACAATATAAAATGGTAGGTAAGACTAAACATATCAGTAATCATGACAGATAAAAGTGGTTTAAATTGCTGGTTAAAAGATAAATGTGTTTTTAAAAATTCAGCTGGATACTCTTTTCTAGAATTGTAGTACCAAAATTGAAATATGAGATAGATTGAAAATAAAAATATTCAAGGCAAATACTAACAAAACCAAAGTGTGTGCAAAAATAAATATCAGTAAATTTAAAAAATTTTTAAGTATAAAGATGAAAGGAGCAATTCATCAAAAAGACGTTGTCATGGGCTCTCTTACGCTCCTAACAACATACCTTTGGAAAATAACTCAAATAAAATTTGCAAAATATCAAACAAGCACAAAAAGTAAGGATATAGAGAATTTTAATAACAAAAGTTTTGTTGAAGTAGATTTCTTTATTACCAACCAAAGAGCAGTATTACTTAAACTTCCTCTCCCATTAACTGCTCTCACAGACCGCTGTTGTTCCTGTAATTTTACTCAAAGCCAATTCAAGAGCTTATCCTCCTTTCCTGGCCTGTGTGGCCTTTACTCCACTCGTCACCTTTACATAACACCCACCACCCCTCTCCCCACCCTTTCTCTAATATCACAGAAACTGACATTCTTTTCCCCAGAGGTCCCTTCCTTGCCTGGTGTCTCAGGGCAATTCTACCCCTTTTGGAGGCCAATTTCCAATTTTATATATAAACACCATCCCTTCTCTGCAGAGGGTAAAGAAAAGAAAGAAGAAGAAAACATTATCGTAAGAAAGAACCCACCTAGAAGGATGAAGTAAAGCTAAAAATAAATTAATATTCACACATGACCATTTTTAATCTCATCATGTTAGTATTTTGGCAAAGAAGTGTTAAGTAAGATATAACTCATTAGAAGATAGCTTGTAAATTATAATTTTACAGTTTTCTGGTTATTCATATTGTTGGTTTTTCTAAAGATGAAAATGAATGCAGGACCAAGCCAGGAATCTGTGAAAATGGGCGTTGTGTTAACATTATTGGAAGCTATAGGTGCGAGTGTAATGAAGGATTCCAGTCAAGTTCTTCAGGCACTGAGTGCCTTGGTAAGTTGACATCCAAATATATTATACTTGGTAGATAAAACATCTGTTCATGATGTCATCACAGAAGAGCTCCACATATATATTCCTGTCTGCTAAACAAATCCCCCAATCTCAGGTGCACATCTATTAAAATGACATATTTGTACATGTGTGTGTTATATGCACATCTATGTGTAATGTAAATAACGATCTTAAATAGTCTTTCCAAAATTAAGATTAATTAAGCTCTTTGGAAAATTTGACTTTAGTAAAACTTACATCAGAGGATGATTTAATTCCAAAAGAAAATATTTGCAATATGAGGTCAGCTCTGCCAAAATTAATGCAAAATAAATGCCATTTTTCAGAAATTCAGGGAAGGTAAATTTTTATATTGTGGTACAGAAAAAAATGTTTTACAAAACCTTTTTATGGGAAATAAAATTCTCAGACACTGTATTGTATTTTAATGCTAAAATGCATACATTATAAATCATTGTAGTTAATTATGGCAGCTGTAAAATGTGTGTTATAGTAACATTCAAGGTAAACAAAAAAATAAGAGCAGTAAACTGACTCATCACTTGATTTAGTATAAAAAGAATATTTCAACTATATCAGATTTTTTTCAGAATGATGTCATATGTTTCAAATTATAGGAAATTTTTAGTTAAGAAAACATATTTTGTTTATCGTTATCTCCAGTCTGTACCTTTACTAACATCCATCTTTTAGGAAATAGGAAAAGTAACCTACATACAAAGTGTAATTTTCTGTTCATGTTATTAACAGTTTTGCTAGGATTGTTTATAAAACTAGATTAAATATTTCATTGCCTTTTATATCAGAAAAAATCATCTTATTTATATTTTTTAAAATATACTCAGCTGTATAAAATATGAGTGATATAGAAAATATAAGAGATCAGATTGAATAAGTACAAAGCTCATAAAATATAGCCTAGAATTTGCTTTCCAAAAACTAATTTTGATATTCATTTGCTTATTTAAAGGAAAATTATTTTATTTTATTTTCACTTGTATTCAACAGAAATGGTAGATCACTATCATTTAGTTGGTAATGGATTGGAGAAAAAAGATTAAACCAAAAAAATATTAATCTATTACCAAAGTATAGCATCACTTTTTGTCAAATTTAATAAACTGTAGTCTTTAGTGAAAGAATATGTTATGAACTTAACTGCCAGCAAAACTTTGTAATCATCAAGTTGTCTTAATTATTCCTAGGAAGGAAATTCTTGATTACCCTGCTTAATTTGAAAGCCAAGATAATGAAATGTCAGTTTCACATCCTTAACTCTTTCTACCTTGCCGTTTCAGACAATCGACAGGGACTGTGCTTTGCAGAGGTATTGCAGACAATATGTCAAATGGCATCCAGCAGTCGCAATCTGGTCACTAAGTCAGAATGCTGCTGTGATGGTGGGCGAGGCTGGGGCCACCAGTGCGAGCTTTGCCCACTTCCTGGAACTGCCCAGTACAAAAAGATATGTCCTCATGGCCCAGGATATACAACTGATGGAAGAGGTAAGGAGTTGAGGAGATTTATTCATATAATCAACACATTAAATTTCATGAATTCAGATCAATGTGAAGAAAAAATGAAAATGATACAATAAAAAGAATAGCTAAAGTGTTTATATTTTATCTATATTTGATATGTGTTTTCACATACATGTATATAGAAAGAATAATCGTTGCTAATGCTTTAGAAATTTTGAGTTAATCTTCCTATCAAAACTAAGGGGTAGAATTTATTAATCCCATTTTAAAGATGAGGGAAATGAAGCACAAAGCTAAGATAACAATAACTGATTTTCCCAAGATCACACACTTTTTAAGGGATGGACCCAGGAATGGAACACATCTGTCTGACCCAAAGGCTATGCTCTTAACCGCCAAACTACATTTGCCTTATTTAAATAAATAATGCTTATTTGAATGTACACAGGGACTTATTCTATTTGCAATGTCTTTACAAACTAGCAAGTCTGATAACTGGTTAGTCATTTCCATTTCTTGTACAACCAACTAATATGTTAATGTCCTAAAAAAAAAAAATGTCTTTCCTCCATTTACTGTACAGATTCCCAACATCGTGCTTGACAACTTTGCCAGTCAAAGCTTTTCATCGCAAAGCTTTTCTTCAATCTATTGCAAATGTGAATTTGAGGCCAATCCATGAGAAATTATTACAAGTTCCAAACTAGTTGGACTTGGAAGAGGTAGCTTTCTAGATTCCACTGCCCCGCTAAAATAATTCATGGCTAGATTGCCAAATGGGTAGTCTTAAACAGGGCTTTCAACAGAGCCTTCCTTTATCTCTTCCCATCACTTGAGATTACTTTTCTGTCACTTCGATGTTGCTGTTTACCTGAATGATGAACAGGTACTCCAGTGCCATTAGGAATGCTTGCAGTTAGTTATCTCATCTCCATTTCTTAATTTCTCTTTGTTTCTAACCAGTTTTAACCCCTTGTTTATATGTTCGCTTTTGACCGTTTTTTGTTGTTTTGGTCCACAGATATTGATGAATGTAAGGTAATGCCAAACCTCTGCACCAATGGTCAGTGCATCAACACCGTGGGCTCATTCCGATGCTTCTGCAAGGTTGGCTACACCACAGACATCACTGGAACCTCTTGTATAGGTAACGATGGACACCTCTATGTCCGAGGGTTGGAGGGCTAGTCAACTACTGTTTCCTAAAATCAGCTGTTACCAGTAGAGTGTCTTTATTACGGAGCTTTGGAATATACATTTTATGTAAATGATGCCATCCTCTCAATAATGTGCTTCTTAATCACAGAGGACTTGGCCTTTGTCCAATAATATGGGATGTGGAATTCTTCACTTCATCCAAAAAAAAAAAAGTCTGTGCAATCAGAGAACCAAAAATTACAAAGACATACTTTCAACATTTTATATTTTAATTTAAAATTTAAAGTGCACATTTGTCATCCTTTGAATGAAGGAAAGGGGCTTTTTCTTATGAATATGTGTGATTATATATTAAGAGAGTGTTTTCCATGTTTCTCTTTGCTATTTTTTTGCATGAAGTATAGCAAGTAAGCATCACCTAAGTAAAATTTCCAGCTGTGGAGCAGTCTCAGTACAGAATCCTTCTACCATTTTACAATTTCTCCTGCTTATTTAAGTGTTTATTGTCTCACTCACACCAATTTATGATGGTTATGGGGCAGGAAGGACTTAGACTTTTATTGAATCTTTCCAAAGTATTCAAATTCATTTTTATTGAAGAAAAAAAGTATTTTCTCCTTTATGTTTCATTAGTTTAGTTGATATTCTATCAAATTACCTATGTCAGTAACAAGTACACCTGGCATTAAAAGGTTAAGAAAATCCAGCTGACTTCTTTGAAACAGAAGAACATGAGTAATAGAGAATAGGCCATTTATTAATCGTGAGGATTCAGCATTCTGTGGGCATCAACGCAGTATGTTCTGTGGAGGAAATGGAGATTGTCTGCTGTCAGTCAGAGTCTGAGTAGGAAAGAGATGGCATATTTCAAGGAGGACAATTCAAGGAGAGTCTAACAAAAGGACCATGTATACACGTGCGAGCAACGTGCACGAAAGCCAGGAGGCATAGTGCTGTGTGCTGGGGCTGTGCTAGCCCTGGGCCAAAAGAAAAGAGGCAGAGGTTATTGGAACCTGGAAGAAGAAAGTTGTGCTCTGAGGTCTGCCTTGAGAGGACCTCTGACATCTGATCCAGCGACTCAGCCAGCCTGAGCCTATGTTGCAGGAAGGGAGTTGAGGAAATAAGGGTCAGAGAGAAGACAGAGGGCAAAAGGAGAGCCTCTGCATGGGGTCCATAGAGCTCCACCTCCTGGGCCTGAGGCAGGGTGGACCGGGGTGGGGACTGGATTTGAAGAGGAAAGTGGAAGGTTCCAACACCATCTGTGATCCCACAAGATGGTTAAGGGAGCCTCAGCAAAGAGAGTTTAAGAGAACTTGTGCCACTTCCATGTGTCAAAAAAAGAGAAACTCTTTTTAAGTTTATGATTTTCAGGTTGTAAACCAAAGTATATTCATCTAAAGAATGTAGTGGTTTTGAACCCAGATAGTTGTCTAGACATCATAATATTTACCCAAGATCCATAGATTTACAAAGTAAACCAGTATGTTACTTTAGAGAATATCATTCTGTGCATCGTTTCTCTCTGGCTATATTCCACTTTAAGAGGAAAAACAAAAAGTATGAAGTGAGAATATGGAAGGAGGAAAGAGACCAGTTGTTTCTTTTAACCAGAAATTTAATCTTCACATCACTTTACTTAGACCTTGATGAATGTTCCCAGTCCCCGAAACCATGCAACTTCATCTGCAAGAACACTGAGGGGAGTTACCAGTGTTCATGTCCGAGGGGGTATGTCCTGCAAGAGGATGGAAAGACATGCAAAGGTGAGTGAAGAGTCTCTGACAATCACGACCCTTGTCTGCCTCTTTTCTTTCAAGTTTAAATGTTAGATTATCAGGAATCATGCCACCTGCATCACCTTTATTAAAAGGTACCTTCCTAGTGGCCACGCTATTACTCATAGAAAATTCTACCAATAGTCTCATTGCAGGAAGCAGAGAGAATTAAAACCCAAGTTAAACAGTTTGCTTCTTATAGAAAGCTACATACATTTTTTAAAATAAAATATAACAAAAAATGTTGGTGTGGGAAGAGATCAAAACAAATCACTAAGATAAGATTGTTGTTGCTTATCTAAGCTTTTTATTTCTCTAAGCTACGTTTATTCTAGGTTTACTGTGGAAAATGAAAATGGATAGGTAAATCTAAATTTTTTGCTTAGGTGGTATCAAAAGTAATTATCAAGCTAAATTAGACCATTAAAATAGCTTCAATACTATACTTATATATTTGATTTTACAGTAAGCCTCATCAGAATGAAAGTAGTGGACTAAGCAAATTTTTAAAATATAGACTATTCTCAATACAATGAGGTTTTATTTCCAAAGTGTATCAAAAAATTACAATACTAGCAAGCACTGCTTGAACCTGTTTAGTGAACTGATATGGGTCCACATTATACATTGTTTATAAATGAGTATGACTAAAGCATTTTTAAGCTGTAGAATAATGAATTATTCTTGCCTACATCTTATGTGGTACGTTTATTTTAAATATAGTTTCCAAATTAAGTTTTAGTATAGCCAAAATCAAATTTTGAGATTTTTGTTAGTAGAGTCCAAATATTAATACCATTTATGACTAGAATTACAGATGCTGTATTTTGCTTCCTCTGATATTAATGCCTGTGTTTTCATCTGAATATGGGGACTCTTCATGTTTGTGTTAAGACCTTCGTCAGTTTCCAGATTCTATTTCAATTTTATTTAATCTTTCCTTTCATAGGAATAAGTAGTCAGCCATGTACTATACTGCATTCAATGGAAGAATTATAACCTTTAGATAGTAGCTTTTAGAATAGTTATTGGAAACTGCTATGATTCTGCCATTCAGTTTCTTATGTACTGCCTTAATTGTCCTATCATTCTGCTTAAATATGTAAAAAGAAACTTCTTGCCGTATGTCTATGGAAATCTACGAAGCTTCCCGCAAAAATCTAGACAAATGCTCCCAATGGAGCATGTGCATCTCCTCTAGCTTCACAAGAAAGGAAATACAGACAGATAATCTGCTGTGATTCTCCTTGGCTTCTGTCTAATTTCAGACCTCGACGAATGTCAAACCAAACAGCATAACTGCCAGTTCCTCTGTGTCAACACCCTGGGGGGATTTACCTGTAAATGTCCACCTGGTTTCACACAGCATCACACTGCCTGTATCGGTAAGACAAAATTACAAATGGAACATTTTACAAACCTCTAGTAGATGCATGAAAATTGTATTTAAAATTATAAACAGAAGAATGTCCCAGAACTTATATTCATAACCAATCCCCCATAATTAGTGGTCTAAAGAAGTGGCTAACAATACAGATATTTTCAAGAACAATATCCAAAGGAAAAAGGGCCTTTTTAACCCAAGCACATGCACAGTAGCCGTATTTCAAGCAGTGCCTTTATGTCACATTCTTATTATAACCATGGTATTCAGACAAAGTACGATTCAAGGCTCACTGTAATTTAGGACATGTTAACAATCATACTGAGTTTTTATTTTAGAAAACACTTGTTAAGGAACTTTCAGTCAGTGTGCCCTCAGTCACCCCAAAATGTGCTCTAATCTCAAACCTCTTCAAATACACTTTTTCTTACCACTAGTCTTTAATATGACAGTGAATTTTCATAGGAATTTTGCCAAAATGCCATTTTCACATCATGAAACTTAGGTTTTCATACATTGCTTTTTACTTCACATGAAACTTAAGACAAGTCATAATTGGAAAGTTTGACGCTCTCCTTCTTGATGCTTTGCCAGACAACAACGAATGTGGGTCTCAGCCTTCACTTTGTGGAGCAAAAGGAATCTGTCAAAACACTCCGGGCAGTTTCAGCTGTGAATGCCAAAGAGGGTTCTCTCTTGATGCCACCGGACTGAACTGTGAAGGTTAGTTGATTTGCTCAAAAATTCTTCATCTAGTAACAGTAAACCATATCTATTTTTAACTTCTGAGACACTAAATGAGAAAATGAGATAATCTCAAAAAATGAAAAACCATATTGAACCGAATAGGACCCAGCAACTGATACCCAGTCAGAAATTTCTATGCAACACTTTGGGGACAGAGGGAAACTTCATGGTGGTGAAACAAAAATTCTGTAATTACGAATTGACTTTCAAGGTAACTGTTGACTAATTATGGATCTGAGAAAGAACTGAGTTCAAAAAGAATTCTGTGCCTAATATGGTTTGCAGTCATGTGCAAGCATACCAGAAAAAATAGTAATTGGCCTCTTGTTCCATGATTCTTGAATATATAAGGATTAAATACAAAAAGAATCTGTCATCATAGAGAATTGAACAAATGTACTGAAAATGCTAGGGGAAAATGATGGCTGTTTCTATTTTTTACGGGTCAAGCTCTGGCTTCACTTCTTCACTTTCCTACAGAGGAGATATGGATCTCCTCTGCAATAGCTACTTCCTGTAAAATGCAAGGGAACATTTAAGTGAGAACAAAATAAGAACATGCTTGCAATTAAGAAAATTTCATGTAGTTCTTCAGTATTTATAATGCAACTGCTAGTATATGGCAAGAAAAATGTATTAAGATTAGTATCTTATAAAATATCCTTGCCAGAGATTGTGAGACTATATTTATTTCCCTTACATTTTTATATAGCATTGTAATTTATAGTTTTCTTGATTTTAATCACCCTTTTAACATTAACTATTCTTACAAATATATTATTTAGATTTCTAGAAGTATATTTAAAGTAATTTGCTCTCTGTAAGCCTTGTGGAACTTTTATATGTATCTCATTTTTAGCAAAGAAAAATTCAGTTTTAAAACGTCAATTTTAATGTTGTATCTCTCAAATCATTGAGACATTGAAAGTATTCTGAACCTGCAGCTGTTTGCCACGTGTGCGTTCAGCTTGTGACCATCTCCATAAGATGCCATTTATTAATTATCTGTGTAAATTTGTTACACACCTCGGACATGCCGATTTTATTTTACTCTTTATGGATGGATTTCAAAGCCTCGGTTTTCATTCCAAAAGAGCATGCATAAATAAACAAAGAAATTATTCCACATGTATAATAATACCACATCTTGTCTAAAAATAACATATTTAAATACTTAAGAGGAATTTGCATCTAATTAATTTTGAATGGTAATAAAAATTTTTACTTGCAAAATAATTGTACTTTTTAGGTATCTCTGTAATGCTTCTATCCTCTCAAAAATGAGGATTCTATCTCAAACACTTTCAAACTTACTGGAATATGCAATGCAAATATATATATATATATATATATGATATACCAAATAAATCATACCATATGCAACTAATCAGTTCAAAATGCACAACATTTTGTGGTTGCTATGGTTGATTTGCTGAAATCGAGATGTTATTTGGAGTACTGACACGCCATAGTCTGGTGGAGAGCAGAAGAATAAGGTGGTCTCTTATCTCACAACTGTTCCATGCACCACCACTGACTAATAACCATGTGACCTGGAAAAATGACAGCCTCTCTGTGTGTCATGTCTTGTTTGTTTGTTCCCATGATAATAGTTACCCCAGGTTTCATTTGGAGTGCATTTAAAAATAGTAGAAGAAAGGTGACATAAAAGTTTTGCTGGGCTTGTTTTTTTGCAGATGTTGATGAATGTGATGGGAACCACAGGTGCCAGCATGGCTGCCAGAACATCCTGGGCGGCTACAGGTGTGGCTGCCCCCAAGGCTATATCCAGCACTACCAGTGGAATCAGTGTGTCGGTGAGTGCTCTTTTCTTCCATCGTGCTTGCTTTTCTCACCTGAAAGTGTCTCTGAATAAGATGAACAAATTGTGACATTTGAATTTTAGACTTTGAAACCAGTCCTTAAGACTGATGCATGGGTACTCATTCTGCTAGTGTGTGTGTGTTTGAAAATATCTATAGTAAAAATGTTGTTTTTAAGTCCTAAAACTTAACTAGAGGTTTCATCATTTTAAATTCCTGCTAAATAATTTGAAGTTTCTGAAGATGATGTCAAGAATCATTATCTTTGTTTCACAAGGTCAGCCACTTTTTTGTCTGTAATTTGATATCTTTAGATTTCCTGTCCATTCCCCTCATAGGAATCTAAAGGAATTCACATCAACTTAATGAGGACAGTCCATCTGTGCTGTCCTGTCACATAGATTTAATAAAGGATGGGAAGTGTTTTAAGGTCGAAAAAGTACCTACTTACAGCAAGTGCTGTAATAATTTTTTAAAACTGTCTTAACTTTTGAACACTTCTTGGTTTCTGCATTTCCTCCTATGAGTGTATATTCGTGGTGTGGTAAAGATCTGTCTTAGAATATCAGGAACAGTATTGTTTACATAGCTATTAAAATAATGTAAAACATTGTGTAGGTTCCCTGTTCACTCTGATGGTAGTTTCTTTTGCTGTGCAGAAGATCTTTAGTTTAATTAGATCCCGTTTGTCAATTTTGGCTTTTTTTGCAATTGTTTTTTACATTTTCGTCATGAAATCTTTGTTTTTTGTTTTTTTTTTGAGACAGAGTCTTGCTCTGTTGCCCAGGCTGGAGTGCAGTGGCACGACTTGGCTCACTGAAACCTCCACCTCCCAGGTTCAAGTGATGCTCCTGCCTCAGCCTCCCGAGTAGCTGGGATTACAGGAGTCTGCCACCACACCTGGCTAATTTTTTTGTATTTTTAGTAGAGACGGGGTTTCACTGTGTTGGCCAGGCTGGTCTTGAACACCTGACCTCAGGTGATCCACCCTCCTCGGCCTCCCAAAGTACTGGAATTACAAGCATGAGCCAGCACACCTGGCCGCTTCTAGAGTTTTTATGGTTTGGAGTTTTACATTTAAGTGGTTAATCCATCCTGAGTTAACGTTTGTATAGGTAGAAGGAAGGGTCCAGTTTCAGTTTTCTGCACATGGCTAGCCAGCTACTCTCCCAGCACCATTTACTGAATGGGAGATCCTTTCCCCATTGCTTGTTTTTGTCAGGTTTGTCGCAGATCAGTTGGTTGTAGATGTGTGGTATTATTTCTGAGGTCTCCGTTCTGTACTATTGGTCTGTATCTCTGCTTTGGTGCCAGTACCATACAGTTTTGGTTACTTGTAGTATAGTTTGAAGTCAGGTAGCATGATGCCTCCAGCTTTGCTCCTTTTGCTTAGGATTATCTTGGTTATACACACTCTTCTTTGGTTCCATATGAAATTTATGGCAGTTTGGTGGGAATATCATTGAATACATAAATTACTTTGGGCAGTACGGCCATGTTCACGATACTGATTTTTTCTATCCAAGAGGATGAGATGTTTTTCCATTTGTTTGTATCCTCTCATTTCCTTGGGCAGTGGTTTATAGTTCTCCTTGAAGAGGCCCTTCACATCTCTTGTTTGCTGTATTCTTATGTATTTTATTCTCTTTGTAGCAATTGTGAATGGGAGTTCATTCATTATTTGACTCTCTGCTTCTCTATTGTCGGTGTATAGGAATGCTTGTGATTTTTGCACATTGATTTTGTATCTTGACACTTTGCTGAAGTTGCTTATCAGCTTGAGTTTTGGAGCCGAGATGATGGGATTTTGTTGTTGTTTTTGTTGTTTTGAGAAGGAGTTTCACTCTGTCACCCAGGCTGGAGTGCAATGACACGATCTCAGCTCACTGCAACCTGCACCTCCCAAGGGGCAGGGATTACAGGCACCTACACCAAACCCAGCTAATTTTTTTTTTTTTTGCTATTTTTAGTAGAGATGGGGTTTCACCATTTTGGCCAGGCTGGTTTCAAACTCCTGACCTCAAGTTATCTGCCCACCTCAGCCTCCCAAAGTGCTAGGATTATAGGTGTGAGCCACTGTGCCTGACCAGATGATGGGGTTTTCTAAATATAGAATCATGTCATCTACAAACAGATACAATTTGACCTCCTGTCTTCCTGTTTGAATACCCTTTATTTCTTTCTTTGCCTGATTGCCCTGGCCAGAACTTCCAATACTGTATTGAATAGGAGTGGTGAGAGAAGGCATTCTTGTACTGGTTTTCAAAGGGAATGGTTCCAGCATTTGCCCATTCATCATGACATTGGCTGTGGGTTTGTCATAAATAGCTCTTAATATTTTGAGATATGTTCCATCAATACCTACTTTATTGAATTTTTAACATGAAGGGATGTTGAGTTTTATCAAAGGCCTTTTCTGCATCTGTTGAGGTAATCATGTGGTTTTTGTCATTGGTTCTGTTTATGTGATGGATTACGTTTATTGAATTGCGTATGTTGAACCAGCCTTGCTTCAACGGGATGAAACCAACTTGATCGTGATGGATAAATTTTTTGATGTGCTGCTGGATTCAGTTCGCCATTTTTTTATTGAGGACTTTCACAACGCTATTCATCAGGGATATTGGCCTGAAATCTTCCTTTTTTGTTGTGTGTCTGGCAGGCTTTGGTATCAGAATGACGCTGACTACATTAAATTTGAATTCAAAAATAGTCCCTATTTTTCAATTGTTTGGAATAGTTTCAGAAGGAATGGTACCAGCTCCTCTTGTACCTCTGGTATAATTCAACTGTGAATCCGTCTGGTCCTGGGCTTTTTTTGGTTGGTAGCTATTAATTACTGCCTCAGTTTCAGAAGCTGTTATTGGTCTATTCAGGGATTCGACTTCTTCCTGATTTAGTCTTGGGAGGGTGTTTGTGTCCAGGAGTTTATCCATTTCTTCTAGGTTTCCTAGTTTATTTGCATAGAGTTATTTATAGTATTCTTGATGGTAGTTTGTATTTCTGTGGGATCAGTGGTGATATCCCCTTTATCCTATTTTATTGTTTCTATTTGAGTCTTTTCTGTTATTTATTCGTCTACCTAGCGGTCTATTTTGTTAATTTTTCCAAAAAAACAACTCCTGGTTTCATTTTTTTTTTTTTTGGAGGGTTTTTCGTGGCTCTATCTCTTTCAGTTCTACTCTGATCTTAATTATTTCTTGTCTTCCGCTAGCTTTGGGATTAGTTTGCTCTTGCTTCTCTAGCTCTTTTAATTGTGATGTTGGGGTGTCGACTTGAGCTCTTTCTAGCTTTCTGATGTGGACATTTAGATATAAATGCTATAAATTTCCCTTTTACCACTACTTTAGCTGTGTCCCAGAGATTCTGATACGTTGTCTGTTTGTTCTTATGGGTTTCAAAGAACTAAAGAGCTTCTGCACAGCAAAAGAAACTATCATCAGAGTGAAAAGGCAGCCTACAGAATGGGAAAAAAAATTTGCAATCTGCCCATCTGACAAAGACCTAATATCTAGAATCTGCAAGGAACTTAAACAAATTTGCAAGAAAAATACAAACAATTCCATCAAAAAGTGGGCAAAGGATATGAACAGACACTTTTCAAAAAAATACATTTATGCGGCCAACAAACATGAAAAAAGCTCAACATCACTGATTGTTAGAGAAATGCAAATCAAAACCACAATGAGATACCATCTCATTCTAGTCAGAATGGTAATTATTAAAAAGTCAAGAAACAATAGATCCTGGCGAGGCTGTGGAGAAATAGAAATGCTTTTACCCTGTGGGAATGTAAATTAGTTCAACCATTATTGAAGACAGTGCGGTGATTCCTCAAGTATTGAGAACCAGAAATACCATTTGACTCAGCAATCCCCTTACTGGATATATACCCAAAGGAATATAAATCATTCTACTATAAAGATACATACACATGTATGTTTATTGCAGCACTATTTACAATAGCAAAGACATGGAACCAACCCAAATGCCCATCACTGATAGAATGAATAAAGAAAATGTGATACATATACACCATGGAATACTATGCAGCCATAACAAGGAATGATAGCATGGTTGAAGCTGGAAGCAATCATCCTCAGCAAACTAGCACAGAAAACTAGCACAGAAAACAGCAAACTAGGAACAGAAAACCAAACACCGCATATGCTCACTCATAAGTGGGAGTTGAATGAGAACTCCCACATAAGTGGGGGAACAATGAGAACACATGGACACAGGGAAGGGAATAAATACATTGGGACTTGTTAGGGTGGGGGCAAGGGGAGGGAACCTAGAGGATGGGTCAATAGGTACAGCACACCACCATGACACATATATACTTATGTAACAAACCTTGACTTTCTGCAAATATATCCCAGAACTTAAAGTAAAATAAAAAATAAATATAATAATAATATAAAATAATTTTATATTACATTTATAAAATATGAAGCCCACCACTTTATTTAGTAAATACCATGGACTTCTTGTTTAATTCTAAGTCCTTCATCCAAAAGGGTGATTCGCTAATATTTCGTATTGTGATAGTTTCAACAGAATTTTTTTAAAGGAGAACATAAGTAGAAATAGGAACATGCATGGAGTGCCAATTTAATTTCAAAATTTTTAAGTTTCCTGAAGTTTGCATTTCTAAACACCTAGTACAAAACTAGCTGCACAGGTTTTTACTAAATGTAGAAGCTCTGTTTGGAATAGTCTGACTTAAAATTAAGATGGTGTGGTGTATCCCAATTTCCCTTTATGAGACCCTGAGGTGGGCACTTTGGCAAGGCAGTCACCCCCAGAGTAGCTCACACTGGAGTCCAGCCAGAAGCCCGTTTGCCTTATAATCAGAAAAGAATCCATGAGCAGAGGAATAAATTGTTTCAAAGACGAGTCCAGAACTAAAAATACATGGGCAGATATCCCTAATTGTAGGTATTAATTTGTAAGTTTGTTCTACTAAAATGGGTACCTCTAAGTGGCAGGTGCCTGGGTACGACACATTAGGGATTTATTTCAAAAGATTCTAGATTCTTCTGGGCAAGGTTGAGGAATCCAGCTTGTCTCTATAAAATTGCTGACTTTCTTCCCTTGAATCCATGTGACACTGTTAGATTTTTAACTCAAATATATGGCAGAAATAGGGTGAAATACCCCCTCAGGAAACTAATAAAAGTAACGAGTTAACAAAAGAAAAAGACTTAGGACAAAATGCAAATTGAAAAACCACAAACATTTTTATCTGTCACTACTTGTGTGAGTATCTTTAGCCATTCATATGATGGACAGGTGGGGAGCGAGGGATACAGAAGGAAGCATTTCAGACAGATTTCCCCAGGGCTTCTCATCAGTGGTTCAAACAGGCAAAATTGTAAACTGCGATGTTACTAAACCTACCACCAATTGAAGAAGAATAAAAGTTCTTGGAAAGTGTTACTATTGAAAAAAGCTTTCAATTCAGACTAACACTTTAGGAAGTTTCCTGCCAGTTGTCACAGAGAATTTATAACATTCTGGTAGACCGAGTATACAGATGTAGGGAACATTCTCAACTATTTGTAAGCATGATGTAAATATTAACATTTGCATGTGAAGAAAAGTTATGTCTTTATATATGAAGACTTTGTGTTTTAGTATTAGTAACTTCCAGTTGCTTCTATAGCCCATTCACATAGTTTAATGAGGCTTGAATCAGTTCAGGGTATGTATCAGACAGGAACATATTTAAGTCTATACATTTTAAACATGGTATACATGTATAGAATATAAATATGAGATATATCATGGTGCTTGCAAAAACATTACATATTTTTCAATTTCTTGTGATATGTTTAAATGTAATTTATTCAGTTAATTGGTTTTACCTTGTAATTTCTCTTCCTAACACAATGTCTAATGGTATATTCATGGCAGGATCATTTTATTAAATTGTAATCTAATTTAGATTCCCTGTTAGGAGGGAAACACTGCATAGAAATGTCAGATCTAATTATAAAAGCAGATGAGCCTTTGTGGCAGAATTCCAAGTCTCTTGTATATAGAAATAAAATAGCAGTTATAGTCATATCGTACATAGCCAAGTTACCAAGAATTTATTTACTGTATTTACGTTCTTCCCCTGCAATAAAGGCTAAGAATTTTCACATATTAGATAATCAGCATCTTCTATATTCAGTGATTAAGAAACCTACATTTAGTGGTCTCTTTTAATTCTGAGACTATCAGAATCATGATACAAAAATGTATCTAATAACATCTACCCTTTCTGTAACCTCTGTCCTGTACTTAACGAGGTCTAATTTCCTGTCTGGGAGACGTCTTCACTGAGAGCCCATGTGTGTCTTCCAAATCTCCCCGAGCCGCTGCAGCTCCCTCACTTCCCCACTGGGTACTGTGTCCTCTGTGCACACCTACTTGTGCGTGGGTCTGTTTCCCCACGTGGGCTGAAGTATATACTTGTCACATATTAGGGAAACAGAAACTCTTTGCTCCACAGAGTCACAAGAATTCAAAGAATTCCATGGAACAGATGTGATTTGTTCCCAGGGTGAAATTTGGATTACAAAAAAAGCCCAAAGATGTCAAGCCACATGCTGCATATCAACCAGACAGTTAAGGCAAAATTATAGTCTCCAAAGTTAAACGCATAATCAGACTATGATTTTGTAAAAATGATAATAGCAACTGAAAGTATAACCTATAATTATCCTGCTACCAGGTATGTATAGTGTAATGTTAGTCATTAAACAAGTAAAAGCTGTATGTTGGCTGATGGATGTATGCAAACCTGCCTCAGAAGGCACAGTCTGCACCCAGTGGCTTCTCAAGCATTTTAAACTGAACTAGGTTGTTAGTTCAGTTGCTCTAATTAAATAGTGTTTGTTTCCATTGTTTTCATTTAGGGTTTTTAAATTTTTTTGTGCTTTCTCCTCCTGTATAATGAAGGTTTGGGGGAATTGCTGGGGGAATGGATACAAATACTTGTAGGGATTTTTTTTAATTGATATATCATAAAATTCTCCCTTTTAAAGTGTACAGGTAAATGGGTTTTATAGATTCTCAGAAGGGTATGCAGTCATCAATCCTACCAGTTTCAGAACATTCTCATCACCTCCAAAAGAAACACCATAGCCAATAGCAGTCATTCCCCGTGTCTCTCTCCCGACAGGCCCTGGCAAAGTAATTTACTCTGTATCTCTAAGGATTTGCCTGAGATATAGGCTTGTGAAGTAACCTTCTGTTAAGAGAATAGAAGAGTTATTCATTAGGCAAACTGCAAATATCTGTCCCTAAGGGCTGCAGACATATTTGGAAACAGAGTACAAACAGAATTTTAAAAAGCAAAGCAAGGGTTTTTTAAAGCCACAATTTAGGGGGATTTTTTTCATTCACATGCTTTGCAAATCAATCATCAGAATAAAAAAAAGTTAATACAGTTCTAGAGTTATTTCTGCCATAAGATCACAGGCACTTGAGACTCCAGACTTGTTCACGTTTTTGCTCTTGCCTGCTTCCCTGCGTAAGAGTTTCTTTCTTCGTTTTCACTAGATGAGAATGAATGCTCCAATCCCAATGCCTGTGGCTCTGCTTCCTGCTACAACACCCTGGGGAGTTACAAGTGCGCCTGCCCCTCAGGGTTCTCCTTCGACCAGTTCTCCAGTGCCTGCCACGATGTGAATGAGTGCTCCTCCTCCAAGAACCCCTGCAATTACGGCTGCTCCAACACTGAGGGGGGATATCTCTGTGGCTGCCCCCCTGGGTACTACAGAGTGGGACAAGGGTAAGGTGGCCTTCAGCCTCACCACACAGGGTAATACATGGTCCCTCAGTGAGTTCAGGCCACCTACTACTGCAGGGAAGAGTAAGTGTCTAAAAGACAAGCCAAAAAAGCACTGATTAGAGCTCTTAGGGTATGCAGATAATTACCAAGAAAGCACACATGGACCGTGCTCAGGGTATAGGATTACTTCCTTTGTGATGAGCATACAACTTGGACTTGTATGTAAATATCACTCTTTGCTCCTCTTATTAAGGGCCTGAACTGATTCGATCTGACCCAAGGCCAAAGACAAGCAGGTGTTTAAAATGTGGCTCACGTATTACCATGGGTACCTGGGCTGTGAGGTAGAAGTGGAAATGGCCTTGCCACGGGTTCTTCTACAAATTCTGAAAGGTGCAAGCACAGTGATCACTGAGGAAGGAGTTTATCCTTTTCTTTGCTGATGTGGCTTTTCTACTGCACAGAGAGAGGATGGTACCTAGTTGGTATGGTGCCACTCAGCACGGGCCCGACCCACAAGACTGGCTTCCCTCCGACTAGGCACACTGTCTCAAGTCCCATGGGCTGTGGCCAAGGTACTGGCCATTTGCATCCTTCCAGGAATGCAGTGGTGCTCAGTAATACAGAAGATGGGCATTTAGAGGTCAGTCCAGGTTGCCTTCTTTGAAAGGAGCAGTGTACAAGGCAAGGACTAAAAGGCATGGACCAAGTCTGTCCAACAGTGGTATATGGTAATACTTAAAATAAAAGACTTGGTCTCGACAAAGGTCATTTAGAGCCAATTCATTGACTCACTAACCAAAATACAAGTTCAGAAATCTCAGTTTTTAAAGCAGGGAGCTTTGTTGCAAGCAGCAAATACAGGCTTCGGGCCCCTGAAACAATGGAACCTCTCTTGGTATTCTCTTTGGAAATTCATACCTTGCTTTTACCTTCTGAAGTTAATTATGCTCAGTACTTCAGTCTAATTAGGATGGAAAATTGGAAAAGCATAGGGCTCACCCTGTGAAGAATTTTGCTGTTTCAAAATAAGGGAAAAATTCATCTGTTATGTGTTAAAGAATTATAGGAGATGGTGGCTCATGCCTATAATCCTACTACTTTGGGAGTCCAAGGGAGGAGGATTGCTTGAAGCCAGAAGGTGGAGATCAGCCAGGGCAATATAGCAAGACCCTATCTCTACAAAAAATTAAAATTAAAAGAAAATAGCTGGATGTGGTAGTGTGTACCAGTTGTCCCTGTGAATTTGGAGGCTGAGGCAGAAGTATCTCTTGAGTCCAGAAGTTTGAGGCTGCAGTGAGCATGATTGTGTGACTATACTCTAGCTTGGTAAACAGAACAAGACTTCATCTTTAAAAGAAAAAGAAAAGAGTTACAAAGAATATTCGGGTTTTATGTTTATGAGTTTAGAGTTTGCTCTGTTGATTTCGTGTTTCTGAAGAGTCTGCTGTACCAGTGGAAAACTATGATCAAAGTCAGTGATAAAGTCTAACAATACTTTGCTTTTTACAAATAGCCACTGTGTCTCAGGAATGGGATTTAACAAGGGGCAGTACCTGTCACTGGATACAGAGGTGGATGAGGAAAATGCTCTGTCCCCAGAAGCATGCTATGAGTGCAAAATCAACGGCTATTCTAAGAAAGACAGCAGGCAGAAGAGAAGTGTTCATGAACCTGATCCCACTGCTGTGAGTAAATCCAACTTTGTGTCACCACAATATTTTATCCACATGGATCTTGTATACAGTGCAGTTCATGTAGTTTTCAGCCTCACTGAAGTTAATTATATCTTGAATTTAGTGCATAAATTAATGGAGCCAGTATGGAAAAGACAAGTAAATTAAATGTACCTGTGCAACAATCCTGTATGATCTGCCCATGTACCCTAGATTAAAAAAAAAAAGATTGAAGTATTAGATCAAAACACAAAGCTTGGGAGAAAAGAATGTGGTTTCAGAGCATTTTCTTTTGTTGTAGTTTTTGATGTATGCTGGAGGGTATGTTCATCTAGGAAATAGTTATTTTGACATGATTCAAAAAATGAAATTATTTTGAATTTGTTTGATTCTGTTTTATATTTGTATAGCACACAAGGCTGGTTTTAATTTTCACTAGGGAAGCCAACTAGGTCTCATATTCTGTGATTTATTTATAAGACAGTTGTTCCTGCATTAAAAACTTTTGTCTTCCAAATCACTTGAATTCTGTAAGGAACTGAAGTTGGAAATTGCCTTACACTGATATTTCCTTTCCCTAATGGCATTTGGGCGGTGTTTAAAGGGGTGGGCCATAGACTACCTGGATTTGATTGTAATTCCGTGGCCCTCCCCATCTGTTACCTCTGTTACATAGGGTGGGTTTATTTAACTTATCTTTATATAACTTCTCTCAACCTCAGTTTTTTCACCTGTAAAATGGGAATGATAATGCTTACCTCTGAAGGCTGATGGAAGGGTTAATTGAATTGAAACCTGTGAACTGCCTGGAACAATGCCTGGCATATATATCACACATGTTCAGTTCCTTTCAATGATTAATATCTCGTATCTAGAGGTCTTGATGATTTTCCCAAAGATCAGAGACAGCATGAGATCATCACTCTCCACTCTCTGCAGTTAATATGGCTGAGAAATTACCCCACCAAGAAACCTAATCGACAACTAGCTGGCTGTGTGAATTGGACAACTTGGTTCAGTTTTATGGGCCTCAGAAACTTTGTCTATATGATCTGACCTCTCTAGCCAAGAAGTTTATCATGCTATTTTATAATAAAAAATAAGCCAGTGTTACATTTACCTTAGGTAGACTAAGATACCCAGCTGATGTTTAAGTATGACAGTTGAGATAGTCATCAAGTTTCCAAAACTACAAATCCAGAAGTTCTGCTTACAAACTTTCCCACTGGGGTACCAGGACATAAATCTGCCTGAACACTGATGGGCACTTCTGGATCACCATTGCCAAATTCTTACTTAACAGATGCCCACTTAACAGATGCCCAATCAAAGCATTGTGGTTTTCATCCTATCTTATTTAAGTATCGTTTGTACCCCTCCCAACCCTCTGAGCAAAAGTCAGGTTCGATTTATCTGAGCCCTGCCCCACTGCCTTTCACCAAGGATGCTGGTTCAAACTGGAGCCTGAGAACTCTGCAGATCACTCTGTGTACCTCTGTCAGCTCCCAGTAAACACACTCACCATTCACAGACCTTACACATCAAAGCCCGGCCGCCAGGCAGAAGATTCCCCTGGGCGCAGTCCCTGCTGATGCTCCACAGCAGCACTTCTTTTTGACTTCAGAAAAAAAAAAAAAAGTAAAAAGAAAAACGATCATTACCTAAATTTTCTTTTTTAAAAATTATTAATAAGCACAATATTTCATAAACTCATCCAAAAAAAATACTTGAAATGTGAACACTCTGTGGGCTCAGTCCTGTAACTTTAATTACCTCGTTAAGACTGAGTGAGAAGTCATAAAGATTTATGGGGCATTCTCTATGAAATTGGCCTTTTCTCCCAACTGACAAAAATGTACAATAGCCTCTTTCACCACCACTGCTGGTAAGTACGAGAGTGCAGAAATGGGGAGTGGGAAGCCACAGCCCGTCCTTGTGACCAAAGCTCCTGTAGCTGATCTCTTTCTAGTCCTCTGCTTGTGCTGTAGAAGCTTGTCCCAAATCATTTCCTGCTCGTTTTCCAGGTTGAACAGATCAGCCTAGAGAGTGTTGACATGGACAGCCCCGTCAACATGAAATTCAACCTCTCCGGCCTTGGCTCTAAGGAACACATCCTGAAACTAAGGCCCGCCATCCAGCCCCTCAACAACCACATCCGTTATGTCATCTCTCAAGGGAATCATGATGGCCTCTTCCGCATCAACCAAAGGCATGGGACCAGCTACTTGCACACGGCCAGGAAGAAGCTCGTGCCCGGCACATACACACTGGAAATCACTAGCATCCCTCTCTACAAGAGGAAGGAGCTTGAGAAACTGTTAGAGAGCTATGAGGATGACTACCTCCTAGGGGAGCTTGGGGAGGCTCTCAGAATGCTGCTGCACATTCAGCTGTATTAACCCTTTACAGACTTGGGCCCAGGCTCAAATCCTAGCACAGCCAGCCTGCAGAAGCATTTGAAAAGTCAAGGACTAATTTTAAAGAGGGGAAAAAAAGTAATAACTTTTGTTGCTTTCCTCCCTGTCTCAGACTTTGAATGTTGACCCTCACAGGGAGGGATAATTTAGACTCTGGTATGGCCAAAGATTTGAGCACAAAGGCAACCGTGGTTACTGTGTTTTTTATATAACTTCATTTTAAAATATATTAAAGAAAACCTAAATGTTCAAGATATCAGCATATGGCACTAAATGCACAAAAATAATGTGAGCTTTTTTTTTTCCTGTTAGCAGTCTGTAACACTTTGGGTATTTTGCTATAGTTGCTAATTAAAAAAATATAGATGTTTATTTATTTTTAATGCAGTAATATATGGATAAATGAACAAACTATGTAAACAAAAAGGGAAACTCACTTGTTTTTCTTTAGATTTATAAATTTGAGCTATTTCTTTTAGAGGTGCTTTTTAAAAATCCAATAGATACAAGAGATGTTTCCTTTGGTTTTCTGCCAGTCATCCAGCTGATACACACCTGATGATTTTAAAGAAAGCCTCACAGAGCTGAATGGGCAATGTAATCAGTAATTTAAAAGACACGAATGTCATCAGATCCTTTATAAAGTAGATCGAAGCCAAAGCAGCTCCTTATGACATTTCACATCACCAGACACACCAGGCAACAGAATATGAAGCACAACCACTGTAGCAAAATACCTTGACTGCTTGTGAGACCATTAGCATTGCAGGCCAAACTGTACTGTATTTCCTTCTCATAACCTCAAGGAACCACATGTGCTACCCACAACACCTCATTCTTACCCAGGGTGCGCTGCATACTTGTGGTACTGTAGGCAGCTGAAGAACCGCCGTTCCTTTGAAAGGGAACACCCGGCGTTCTGTAGTGTTTGGTGCTGTCTTAGATAGTGGTGCATTTATTACGTTCAAGCTATTTCAGGATTGCCATATGTGCAAACAAATCGTGCAGTGCAGCCAAGGAATATATGTTGTTGTTGTTGTTTTAAACCCATTTTTTTTTAGAATTTTCATTAATACTGTAGTTATACACCATATGCCTCGTTTTATCATAGCCTATTGTGTATGAAAGATGTTTGTACAATGAATTGATGTTTAGTTTGCTTTAGTCATTTTAAAAGATATTGTACCAGGATGTGCTAATAAGAGTACATATCCATTATTCTTCTCAACCCAAGAACCTGCTCCCTGGACCAGTGACCAAACCTCTTATGTGAAATGGCCAAAGCACACACAGACTCGCAGTTGTTCCTCTCAAACCTGTGCTGACCAAAGATTAGTAACCAGGAATACCCAGTGTTTTGAGGTTTTATTGTTTCGTTTCTTTTTTTAATAACTAAAAAAAAAAGGAACAGTGTAAATTTGTAATCAAGTGTTTGTGAGGAAAAACTCATGGTTTTTGGTTTTGTTTGTTTTTGTAGGTCTGTGTATCAAATATGACACTTTCCTTGCAATAAAGCTTATTTTGGGGTAGTTTTCTGGCTGAGAATTTTATAAGACTACAGCCCCTCTTGTATTTGTGGGAGGGGCTGGGGGATTTGCCTGTGGGAACCTGTATTAAAGTAACAGACAGAGAGCCAGACACACAGGAAAATAAAGGAATGCTGGCAAATCTGTGAGGCAAGTAAACGTGTGTTCAACTGATGATTACAATTTGAAGTTACATTTAAATAGAAGAACATAAGGCAGTCAGTCATCATTCTAAGCTTCCTGGGACCCATCTTTCTAGAAACTTCAAAGAATTTCTTCACTTTATGCTAAGGCCTCCTTAAAGTATTCGTGAGGAAGTAACACATTCTTTTAGAGAATCTTACTTCTCTGAGGTAGAATTTCGTGAACCCAAGTTTTAAGAAAAGGTAATAGCGGGCATACCCCAGGCCAAATGGCATCTTCAAAAATAATCCAAAGCTTATCTCTTAAAATGCTATACACTTTATTCAGTGGAGAAGTGGATAGATTTAACAAAGTGTTCAACATGAACTAGCTTTTGATACACTGCTGAAACAGGCACAGAAATGTTTCTAAGACTCTTAGAGATTAATTTGATACACAGTTTAAGAGTTTATGTGCTTAAATTTTTTATCCAAGGAATAAGTAAACAAGGAAATATTATGACTGATCTTAATGCTGTTCTTTGCCAATCAGAAATTAGCCGCATGGAGTAAGAAAAGTATTTGCCTCAAGGCATCCTTTAAAACTAACATGCATATTCCGTTTCATCTGGCATCTATTATTGGTACAGCATGAGCATTGTAATATGAAATTTACCTGGAACCAAATTTGACTCTAGCCTTGAATGTTAAGCAACAACATTTAGTTTACCTTTAACTTGCTCTTAAAGAAGTTTGAGAATCCATATCTTTAGGTGATTTACATAGAAGCTAAAAAATGATTAGGGGTTTACAGAGAAGAATGAAGTAAAAGGAAATGACCATTTCAAGACACTCCTTCCAGGAGGAATGTCTCAGGTACCTCTGGTAGCTCTGTTGCCAGTTCTCTTACTGTGAACATTGACAAAATTATGATGAATTTATATCTTTCTCCTAACAAACTGCTAATGACATTTTCTGCACTGTTTTGTCATTCCTGTGAATGTCTCATTTTCCCCAGAAAGTACCTTGGCTAAGTTATAGAAAATCTTGCAGAAGAGTAAAGTATGATGTAAGCCCAGACACGTACAACAAATCCAGTGGACACATGCATTAGTTACTAAACAATAATTTGGTTGTTAGCGGACATGAACTGTTTTTCTACTTGCATTTAAATTTGGAGTTTTGAAAAATTTAGCTCTGTTTAGTACCTTTTGCTTTTGCTACTTACTTGTAGTAGATAAAAGTTTAATATTTTTGCACATGAGCATTGAATAAAATTCAAGGACAACATGTTAGGGTTACACTAAATTCAAGCATCTGCCTTTTTCCATTATCTGGGCATGCCAAACAGGATAATTTATACAGTTATTCTCTTTAAATTCTCTAGGGTTTTATTTTGCATTAATTGCCTTCCTGGTTCACAGAATAAACACTTGGGGTTGAGGATGGGGAATACAACTAAAAATTGCAGAGCATCAGTCTATTGGAGTCCTACAGACCTTTAGGGAAACAAGGTACTTCATATACTAAATTGATGCATGTGAATTTGCTGTTATTTGGCCATGTTTAACCTACAAAATGGCAATTGTTTGTGGTTCAATTTAATAGTTCAGATATACTCATGTTCCTCAAGAAGAGACTGGAAATTTGAATATATCCTTTCTCTTCAAAAGACAGCAACCCATTCACTCCTTTCTACACCATTGTTGGCTCATTTGTACTCCTAATTTACAATAGTCCACAAGAAAATGCACACAATTTATCCAAACAACCACTTTCTTTCAAGCTCCAAAACGCTGGAAAGAGTCTAAATCACAAACCTTTAGGACCTCAGTGGGATTACTGGAAGCCATTTAAAGACAAAGACAAGTCCATTGGAAATAGAGCACAATGTTTTGTGTGTTTTTTGTTTTTGTTTTGCTTTTAAAAAGTAAAGGAAAAAGTTTAGGAACTTTTACTTCCTGAGAGAGAAGAAAAGATGGAGATTCATTGCCACCCCACAGGAAGTAAGCATGTCAACCATGTCTGCAATCTCATTCCAGCCTGATTATTGGTTCCATTTTTTTTTAAGTGCTCTTGCTTTCTCAAATAGTTACAAAGCCATGGTTTTCTTGATTAATAAGAAGTACATGCTTCTGATCCTGTCTCCTGTAAAATTATTTCAGTGTACAGAGCAATGGAGTCCTAAAATACAATGTGAAGAAAGTTCTCTGAAAGGGAATTTGAAGAAAAGAGACTTTATTCCAGTGAACAATTTCAAACTGGGGAGACACCATTTCAGTGTAAAACCAAGGTGTGTTCCAGAAAACAAAGAGAAGATTCAGATTTTATAGTGAAAGTTTCTCTCCAGGTTCCCAATCAGATTTATGCAAACAAAGTATTCAAATTGCTTAGTTATGACTGGTTGACACAGTTGAGTCCTGATTTGTCAATATAGCTGAGCCCTGATTGGTGGGGACAGGTGAGCTCTGATTGGTTGGCTTCCAATCCCAAAACCAGAAGCCAATGGCAGAAAATTCTTTCAAAGGGTTGATGGGAGCAGAGTTTCTGGCCACAGATTATCTTGGCACCTACAAGATATCCTATCTCTGTCAAATGTTTTGCTAAGCTAAATTAAATGATGAGTATTCATTAAATGTCTAGATCATTTCCAGGCAAGATATAATTCCCCGTACGTCCTGGCCAATAGCATGGATTCCTCATGACTAAGATGAGTTGAAATGGAACCAGGCGGCTGTGGCTGGGTGAAGGAGTGATCATATACTTTGTGTTTTTAGAAAGTTGTAAGTGTATCACAGGACCTCCTTGTCTATAGTCAAGCCAAACTAGTTTCTTTTGTAGGTGCCAAGATAAACTGTAGCCAGACACCTGGTTCCTACTGGCCCTTTGAAAGAAGCATTTGACAGAGACTTCTGTTTTGAGCTTGGAAACTGACCAATCAGAGCTCATCTGCCCTGGCCAATCAGGGCTCAGCTCTATTGACCAGTCAGAACAAGTTTGAATACTTGATTTTCAAAAATGACCCACATTGGGAACCTGAGCAGGATCTTTTGCTACAAAACCTGAACCTTCTCTTTGTACTCTGGAACCACCTTCAAGTTACACCGAAAGCTGCATCTTTCCAGTTTGTAAATTGTTACTGGAATAAGGTCTTTCCTCCAAATTCCTTTTCAGAGAATTTTTATTTACATCATTCCAATTGAATTCATTCAGTTCACTCACTGAGGCAGTATTAGCATGTAGTTAAAAGAAATAAACTTTCAAATCAGGCAGACCGGAATGCCAATTCCATCTCCTTGGACAAGTTGTGTAACCTTTCTGAGACCTGGTTTCTTTCCTAGGATGATCTTTCCTTAACAGTGTGGCTGAGAGGATTGACAGGCAACACCATTAGCATAGGGCTCAGAAACTGTCAGCTGCTCTTCTTTCCTCCTACTCCTCTTACTATAATCACTATTGGAAGAATGAGCCCACATATCCACACAAAGCTCCTTTCTAAGCATGGCCTTGGAACTACTGCTTTCTCATGGAATTGTAGGAACACATCCAGATAAATGGCAACCAAGAAAATTTTCTAAGTGGTCTGCGACCCAAGGGAACCTTTATAAGTCCTGGTGTGACCATCGCTGTTTATTGTCTACACATCACTCTGCCTTTAACAGAATTGTGGGCGACAGCCCTGAAAGGTCAAGCTACAAATGCAGCGGGAGCCCTCCCATCTATAGACCCCACAAGAAATGAACCAATAAGGAATATATGGGCACCTGATCTTGAGATGATTTAATGTTGCAGAATGTCAGCTCTAGAAAGGCCCTTTTTAGGGGGCCAGCACGATGGCTCATGCCTGTAATCCCAGCACTTTGGGAGGCCAAGGCGGGTGGATCACTTGAGGCCAGGCATTCAAAAACACCCTGGACAACATGGTGAAACCCCATCTTTACTCAAAATACAAAAAAATTAGCCGGGCGTGGTGGTGGGCAACTGTAATCCCAGCTACTCAGGAGGCTGAGGCAAGAGCATCGCTTGAACCTGGGAAGCAGAGGTTGCAGTGAGCTGAGATCACACCACTGCACTTCAGCCTGGGCGACTCCATCTCAAAAAACAAAAGAAAGGCTTTTAGAAATCCAATCCTGTTTATAAGTTTAACTTTATAAGTGGGGAAACTAAGGCCCAGAGTTGTAACACAGTTCATTGCAAAGCTAGTTTCTATCGAGGTGAGACGAGAACCCTGCTTGCCTAGTTGCAGTCTGGTGCTGTTCATATTTCCACTACATGGTAAACCTACTTAGATCTCTTTCAAATGCTAAGACATAGGCCAGTTCCCATGGTTTTGGCTCACCTTGAATCCAAAAATATTTTCCAAGTACGATTCAAGCACTGCTTTTTGTTTTGTCTCTCCCACTGTCTGTGTAACTGCTTCCCAATCTCTTATAAACCAGAGATTAGTGTATGCACTGAAATGCCAAGATATTGGCTGCTACATAGTAGGGCCCACCCCAATCATGTACTTCTGTAAATACACATTACAGCCCTGGCTCTCAAAGGGTTAAATGTTTTATTTAAACCAGACCCTCAAAACTTTAAAAACACATACGCATTTATTTTACTAAGAATGCTTAAGGAAAGTACACTAGTTGTTTGTGTTGCTTAATTGTCTTTTTTTTCTTCCTTTCCTGAGAGCCTAAAAAAGATATTACTAGATTAAGTTGGCTTACTTTTGAAATAGCCAAGAACCAACAGCTCCCATTAGTCACCCCCATTAGGGCTGCAGATTAAATGTCAGGATGTAGTATAGGCATTTGCCGAAAGAAAACAGGAAAATACTTTACATGATTTTTAGAGCAAGCTATAGGGAACGTGAATAGCCTTTGCTAGACAACTACTGCTACATGTGTGAGCTCCATTAATGAAATAACAGTAGAAGCTGTGAATGGCCAGTTTAAAAATTTGTCAAAAAAGCAGCCTTTTGGTCTGCGTAAGCTGCCTGGATTTCCGCCCTAAGGCCACCCGCTTCCTCCCACTCTACCTGACCTCAGCTTCCCTACACTGATGGAACCTGCTCCTGTAGGGGTGGATTTAGAGCCTCAGGCCTGTGCATCTGTGATCTTCAGGCCTAAAGCAGGGTCCTAAGACCCATGACTATGTACTAGAACCTGGGACCTTACCCTGTTATGAAACTATGTCTTAGTCATTCCGGTAAACCTCACAGAGCCAAGGCCAGAAAATAATGAATCAATGAAGGGAGGAAGAGGATTCTGACTCTTTGTGGACCAGCACAGGAAATTGGACCTTGTCCAAGGAGTGGGTGATATCATAGTTATGATTTTATTGGAAATCCTGAGAACATATTTCTGGAGATCATCCTGGAGGTATCTTCCCTTCTAAGGAGGACTTTCTTGATTTATTCGGCTTTTCTCCACCTTTCTAGAGAGCCCCATAGCTCTCACCCAGGATGAGAGTAGATTGAAGAGACTATTGAAGCAAGCTGACCAATCTTGACTTGTTCCATGAAGGACAAAGGTCTATGCTGCTTCTGTAGAATTCTGGGTTTAGGAAGTGGTACAGTGATTTCTCTTCCAAGAGACATTACACAGTTCTTATTTCTGGAACAACTTGATTAAATGAGTATTTGTTGGGTATCTATTGCCCAGGCCTAAAATGATTTTCCCTCCAAAACCTTACAAATAATTCAAATAAACAAGATAACCACATGTTATAAGATGGTGTGTGCTTAAGGGCCATAGCGGATGTCTCAGACAAATGGCCCAGACTCTTGGAAAAGGGAGTGGTCAGTGAAATGCAGAGTGATGGGAGATTTCTTGGAAATGCTGGGACCTGAGCTGGATATTGTAGAATGAGGCAGTTTGGGATACGTGGCAGAGAGTAAGAAGGAATTTCCCTAAAGATAGAATAGCATGAACAAAATGTTGTAAGTCATAATGTGAATGGCATATTGGAACACAAAGAAGAGTTAAATTCATGGACCTTCTGGGTGCAGTGACTCACACCTGTAATCCCAGCACTTTGGGAGGCCAAAGCAGGTGGGTCACTTGAGGCCAGGAGTTCCAGACCAGACTGGCCAATGTAGCAAAACCCATCTGTAATAAAAATTTAAAAATTAGCCAGGCATGATGGCACATGCCTGTAATTCCAGCTACTCAGAAGGCTGAGGGACGAGAATCACTTGAACCTGGGAGGCAGAGTTTGCAGTGAGCCAAGATCATACCACTGCATTCCATCCTGGACAACAGAGCCAGCCCCGTCTCAAAAAACAAAGCAAAACCAAACAAAACCCGTGAGCCTTAACTGATGGTACCATGAAGCAAAAAGATGATTAGGAAGGATGGGGCTGGCAGGTATGATGGACACTGAAGGACATCCTAAGCCATTTAGACTTTATCTTGTAGTCCATAGCTAATGAGGGATCATTGGTGTATGATTGAGAATCGATTAAGAAAACAACATCTAGAAGCAAGGCCTGGCAACTTCCCACATGTAGAAATACAAAAGAACTGTCACAACTTCTGAGAGAAAGCGCAAGTAAAGAAGTAGCAGGAAAACCAGAAGACAGGTGGCGTCAAGGATGCCTAGATAAAAAGGAGTGTTCTTCCGTTCTCTCATTGCTATAAAGAAATATCTGAGACTGAGTAATTTATAAAGAAAAGAGGTTTGATTGGTTTATAGTTCTACAGGCTGTATAGGAAGCATAGCAGCTCCTGAGGAGGTCTCAGGAAACTTTCAATCACAGCGGAAGGGATAGCAAGCATGTGTTACATGACCAGAGCAGGAGGAAGAGAGAGACCCTTTTTTTTTTTAGACAGAGTCTCTCTCTGTCACCCAGGCTGGAGTACAGTGACACAATCTTGGCGCACTGCAACCTCCGTCTTTCAGGTTCAAGCGATCCTTCTGCCTCAGCCTCCCTTGTAAGCTGGGACTACAGGTGCACACCACCAGGCCCAGCTAATTTTTTTATTTTTAGTACAAATGTAGTTTCACCATGTTGACCAGGCCACACACTTTTAAATAACCAGAGCTCCTAAGAACTTGATCACAAGAACAGTATAGGGGGGATGGTGCTGAACCCTTAGAAACCACCTCCATGATCCGGTCACTTCCACCAGGCCCCACCTCCAGCACTGGGACTACATTTCAACATGAGATTTGGGTGGGGACACAGATCCAGACCATATAAGAAGGTATTTGAGAAAAGTATCTTGAAAATGTTTGGCTAGTAAAATGAAATCTTCTCCTTTCCCAGCCATATCTATTTATCACACCCCATAATCTTCAACTCTTCCTTCACGTTAGTCACTGTGTTGCAAGCAAGGACAGACCAGTCTACATGATTCTTGCCCATAAATTAAAATGAGAGGTAGCATGGCAGAGTGGGAAAAGAGGGTAGCCTTTGGGTCAAAAAAAAAAAAATAGGGTTTCTATACTGGATGCCACTCAATTGTGTGGTAGTAGTCAAGTTACATTAAGTTTTAAGTATTTTTTTTAACAACGTACCACCAGTTTTGTTTTGGGTAACTACTAACCACCATTACATAAAGTCATACTAGGATGTAAGAGTTCTGCTCTCCTGGGTTGGATTTCTCTATCCCTGGAATTTGAATTTTGAGCAGAATAATACAAGACAGATAACAGATCTTACATTCATCCAAGCAGCACCCTAATCAAACTCTGAGTCAGTTTTTGCAATCTAGACCCCAGGGGCTGACCCATTACATCTTCTTTCTAAGCCTGATTTTTCAGTTTGCACAAAATTATCTGAGTCATCCTATATCCTTGCAATCAATTACTTTTATTGTCAGAATAAGTTGTTGCTTACGTCCAAAAACACTCTAATCAATATCTATCCTACATTAGGATTATTTTGAGGTTTAGAAATATAGAATACTCCAACCACGCGGTCTGGAATGTAGCATCATACAGTAGACTGATAGCTTCTCTGTTGACGTCAAGAAGCCCTGAATTTTCCCCAGTCTCTTCTCCTGTGTCCGCTGTTACTGTGAATAAGCCAGGATGGCTCTGCGGTTCACAGTAATTTTGTCACCTTTATTTATTATTTCTTGCACTCTCCCCAACTCTAGTTTAGGAAGGATAGAGTTAGGTAAGGCTGCGCTGGACTTAGTCCCAGGAGAAGTAAACTGAAGACTGGCCTCATTATTTCTGGAGCGCCACGCTGGAGAAAGGTGGCCTGTTCTGCCAGGGAGCTAGCTCTTTGCATTTCACAAAGGTCCTAGTAAAATAGCAAAGAGAGGAGGAATCATTCATGAACCCTAAGGATTATGCCCAGCAGTCCCAAGAAGGGTCGAAGTCTCCCAGCTAAGTAGGAGAGAGATAAATCAAATGCTGTAGCTTTATATCAGCCACTATAATCATTTAGGTTTCTTTCCATGCTGTCATCCTTTGCTCTTCTTGCAATATTCTGCTAAACCATTCCATGAGCTGATTGAGCACATGCATGTGAAGCTTTATGTAGAATAAATAATTACACAAGACATTTTTGGAAGAATAAATGCATTTGGCCTGAGAAAACCAATTCGCATCTTAAAGAGCCAGCTTCTCCAAATGCCAGTTCTGTCAGCTATTTCTCCAGCAACCTGGCGGTATAATTCTTCACCCTTGTCTCCTTGGCCACACTACACACAAATGGTTTTCAGAGTAGGGAAAAAAAGTGCTTTCCGGTGTCTGTTTTAAATTTGTTTTTATCTACTTTATTGTCTAACTTTGTCCTCATATTTGTTTTACAGCAAAAACAAAACAGAGGAAAGATATCAACCATGTCCCCAAAAGTTTATACAAGTTCCTTTTTGCTGTTGATAATAAAAGCAATTCTGTTTTATAGCATAGATCCTGTCCACAAACTACAAACATCCACTTCCCTCACTTCCTTCAAGTGTCTTCTGAGGGCTGATGAAGGGATAGTCAGTGACATTGTGAGGGTCCCTCGGGGTCCTTCTAATCAGAGGCTTTTCTATGCAGTCTATCTGTGGGACCACAGAGGCTGTGAGGAATCTAATCACCCACTTACTCTTTGAAAGAGGGAACTGAAAACACACTTTGATCAGAGAGAGCCAGGATGCAGCGATGTTTCCCTTAGCCCAGTCCGGACTCCATCTGTTAGCTGCTACCTTCAAAGCCGTAAAGAAAGTCATGCCTTCTCCCGTAACATATATACCCGAATATGAGACAACCTCAAGTGTTTTCCCAATTGAGACTATTAAAAAGAGAGAGAAAGTGAGTTTGGGGCCAAACTGAAACTATAAGTTTGATAAATTGTATAAAATAACTTTTTACTTTCCATGTATCAATGTAATTACATACCTATTTGAAAATTACATCATATCTATAATAACATATTCATTTAAAATGTTTTATTTTTCTATATTCATATTTTATAAGCTAATTTTATTTAAATTCCTTGCATGCATCTTTGACTGATGTATGTTCTGTACTTTTTAAACTATTTAACACACAGATTTCCAAACATGCTATTTCTACTGTCTGCTAAATTGCTTGATATACAGCACTTCTTAAGTAAGGCTGTATGGCCATTCTTTTTCCCCAGGCTAGAAGTGCTCATCTGTATAGCATTAGGACAGTTGATTATTCTCATTCATCCTACAGATTCAAGAGCTTCACAAAGAAACCACTCACTATATTGGCTTTTTAAAATGATTATTAAAAAGCTTCTATAAAAGATGGTCTGAGACTTGCAATTGTGATATTGTACTATGGGAATAATTACTAAATCTGAAGTAAACTTATTTGCTTTAAAACAAAAACAGATGAGACCATTAAAACTCAAAGTTACCATTAATTGAGGTCATCTCAGGATTTGTATCTTCTCCCAGACTGCATTTTATTCACAATGAAGTTATTGAGTGATAACCCCATAAAATAAAGAACTTGTAAAATTAACACGTAAACCAACATCCTGCAATATATGCTTGATCAAATACAGTCAGTATCATAAACTTAACATTTATATACATTAACAGGTAAATCAAAGAACAGCAACTAAACTTAATGTTCATATACACTAGCAAGTCAACAAAGAGACAGTAATTTCATGGTTGGAGGTTATTAATGTTATTTCGTATGTTTAATGAGAAGAAGGTTTTCTTGACTTATTTCTTTATCCAATCTGAGAATCTTTGATTTTTTTAAAATAACATTTGTTGTTAATTTTTGAATATAAAAATGACAAAAAATTTCACTGTAGATTTGGAAGAAATAAATTGTGATAGGCAAACTAAGAGCCATCTCTCTAAAATGTCCACACCAAAATCCCCAGAACCTATGAATATGTTTCCTTACATGGCAAAATGGACATTGAAGGTGTGATTAAGGATTTTGTGATTATGGATTTAGAAATGAGGATATTATCCTGGATTATCCAGGTGGACCCAGTGGAATCACAGGAGTCCTTAAAAGCAGAGAACCTTTCTTGACTATGGAAAGAGAGATGTGAGGACAGGAAAAGAATTTGAGAGATGCAACGTGAAAAGGATTGAACCCATCATTACTTGCTCTGAAGATGGAGAACGCAATTAGATTAGTCTCCTGTGGCTGCTGTAACTAAACATCACAGACCACGTGACCTAACATTATAGAAATTGATTGTCTCACACTTCTGAAGTCCTGAAGTCCAAAATCAGGATGTCAGTGCATTGTTGCTCACTCCGAAATCTGTAGGAGAGAATCTTCCCTGGCTCCCTCCTGGCCTCCAGTGGTTTGCAAGAAATCCTTGGCATTCCTTGGCCTGCGGCTTCCAGCTCTCAGCTTCCTGGTCACATGGCACCCTTCCTTTGTTTGTCTGTCTCTGTGCCTCTTCTCCTCTTCTTATGAGGACACCAGTCATATTGCATCAAGGGTCCACTCTACAATAATACAACATCATCTTAATTTACACCTTCATTATGTCTACAAAGAGTTTGTTTCCAAATAAGGTCACTTTCAAGATACCAAGGATTAAAACTTCAACATCTCTTTGGGAGACACAATTCAACCAACAAAAGAGGCCATGAGCCAAGGAATCTGAGTGGCCTCTAGCAGCTGGAAAAGGCAAAGAAACACATTCTCTACTAGACGCTCAAGAAAAGAACACAGCCCTGCCAACACCTTGATTTAGTCCAGTGAGACTCATGCCAGACTTTTGACTTGCGAAAGTGTAAGATAAATTAGTGCTGTTTAAGCCACTGAGATTGTGGTAATTTGTTACAGCAGCAACAGAAAAACAATACATAAGTACTCTGAGTTTTTATAAGGAATTATTATGAGGCCAGGCATGGAGGCTCATGCCTGTAATCCCAGCACTTTGGGAGACCAAGGCAGGTGGATCACATGAGGCCAGGAGTTCAAGACCAGCCTGGCCAAAGTGGTGAAACCCCATCTCTACTAAAACAACAAAAATTAACCAGTCATGGTGGTGGGCTTCTGTATTCCCGGCTATTCAGGAGACTGAGGCAGGAGAATCACTTGAACCCTGGAGGTGGAGGTTGCAGTGATCCAGGATCCCACCACTGCACTCCAGCGGGGGCAACAGAGTAAGACTCTATCTCAAAAAACGAAACAAAAAAGGATTATTATGAGAAAAAGAGAGTCCTTTCAGCAAATAGTGCTGAAGTAACCAGATTTTCATATTTGAAATATGAACCTTGGCCGAGCATGGTGGCTCACACATGTAAACACGGCACTCTGAGAGGCTGAGGCAGGCAGATCACGAGGTCAGGAGATTGACACCATCCTGACCAACATGGTGAAACCCCGTCTCTACTAAAGATACAAAAATTAGAGGGGCGTGGTGGCACAGCTGTAGTCCCAGCTACTCCAGAGGCTGAGGCAGGAGACTCACTTGAACCTAGGAGGCAGATATTGTAGAAAGCCGAGATCATGCCACTGCACTGCCAGCCTGGCAACAGAGTGAGACTGAACTTTGACACCATTTCTCACCATACACAAAAATTAACTTCAAATGGATCATAGATCTAAAGGTAAAAGCTAAAATAATAAAGCAAAATCATAAAAGAAAAATTAATAAATTACACGTTGCCAAAAAGTATAACTTCTGTTCCTCGAAAGATATTATTAGGAAAATGAATAGGCACACCACAGCCTGGAGTGACAAAATATTCACAAGACATTTATCTGACAATATTTATTGCCTGAGATGTATAAAGAACTCCTTCAACTCAACAATAAAACGATAACCCCAGTTTATCAATGAACAAAAAATTTGAACAGACACTTCACAAATGAAAATGTGCAAATAACCAATAAGCACTTGAAAAAGTGTTCAACATAATTACCATAAGTGAAGAGCAAATTAAAATTACAATATAATGACACACCAACCTGAATGACTAAAACTCAAAACACTGACAACACTAAGTGTTGGAAACGATGTAGAACAATAAGACTCATATATTGTTGACTGGAATATAAAATGTTAATAGCACTTTGGAAAATGTTTGGACCTTTCTTATAAAACTAAATATACACCTACTATCCTATGACCCAGCAGTCCCACTCCTATGTGTTTACCCAAGAAAAATGAAAACATGTCCACAAAAAAACTTGTACAAGAATGTTTATTGAAGCTTCATTCATCATAGCCCTAAAATGGAAGAATCCAAGACATTCATCAATAAATGAATGGATGAATAAACTGGCATATTCATATAATAGAATTTTACTCAGCAATAAAAAGTTACACACTACTGATAAACACAACATGAATATATCTCAAAAATATGATGCTGATTTAAAAAGCCTTACATAAAAGAGCACTCACAGTATGACTTCATTTATAGAAATTCTAGAACAAGCAAAACTAACCTACTGTGGAGAAAGAAATTAGAACACTAGTTATGTCAAGGTTGGAGGCAGAGGTTGACTGGGAAGGGGCATAAGGAGTTTCTTTTACTCCCTTCAATGCCAAAGTTCAGTATTTCCATAGAGTTTAAATGGTTTTAAATGGATGTGTACATTTGTCAAAACTCCGTAAATGCACATTTAAGATTTAGGCATTTCATTGTATGTAAATTTTACACTTAGGCAACTGTAAGGCAAGGCGCAGCCAGCATTTTGGGAGGCCAAGGAGGAAAGATCATCTAAGGTCGGGAGTTCAAGACCAGCCTGACCAACATGGTGAAACCCCGTCTCTACTAAAAATACAAAAATTAGCTGGGTGTGGTGGCACATGCCTGTAATTCCAGCTACTCAGGAGGCTGAGGCAGGAGAATCGCTCGAACCTGGGAGGCGGAGGTTGCTGTGAGCTGAGATTGCACCACTGCACTCCAGCCTATGTAACAAAAGTGAAACTCTGTCTCAAAAAAAAAATTTTTTTGAAGTATTTAGGAGGAAGTGTACTGAAGTCTACAATTTACTTTGAAATGCATTTTTAAATGGCTGGCCTTTTCTAACATAACTATTAGTCTTGTAGTAGCACGTGTGTTGCATTCTATTTATGGTGGCTGTCACAAAGCTCTATTTAGGCTCAAGGGGAAGGAACAAAGACTATGTCTTTTAACAGGGCTGTCATAGAAATTTTAGGCATGTTTTAAAATCACCGTATCTCGTGACACAATTCAGCAAAGACAGCGTCTCTGAAAGGCAACATTTGAAAATGATGGGTCTCAGCTGCATCAAGTGTGGGGCAGAGGAATGAACACTGGCTTGGAAGTAATAGAGCTCTGCTATCTCTCAGCTGTGTGGATTCTGATGAATCACGGAGCCTCAGTTTCTTCATCAACCCATCCAGCCACCCACCCATCCATTCTTCCACCTACCAATCTGTCCGTCCATCCATCCACCCATTATCCATCTTCCTATTCACCCACCCATTCACCCATCCACCCACCCACCCATCCATCCATCATCTATCCACCCACTCAGCCATCCAGCTATCCATGCAACCAACCCATCCATCCACCCATCTACCATCCTTCCTTTCATTGTTTTTGTTGTTTTGTTTTGAGATAAAGTTTCACTCTTGTCACCCAGGCTGGAGTGCCATGGTGTGATCTCAGCTCACTGCAACCTTTTCCTTCTAGGTCCAAGCGAGTCTCCTGCCTCAGTCTCCTAAGTGGCTGGGAGTACAGGTGCCTGCCACCATACCCAGCTAATTTTTTGTATTTTTAGTAGAGACAGGTTTCTGCCACATTGGGCAGCCTGGTCTCGAACTTCTTACCTCAGGTGATCCACCTGCCTCGGTCTCCCAAAGTGCTGGAATTACAGGCGTGAGCCACTGTGCCTAGCCCCTTCATTGTTTTTAGTCAACATTTGTAAGGTGGTTTTGTCTGCTCAGCATCTTGATTGGGCAATTCCCTACCACACATATCTGAGTGGAAGGCAAAGATTATCACCCTCTACTGAAAAGGCCTGATATTCAGACAACAGCTCAGCCAGTCAGCTGCACCCACCAAACAGTGGAGGACCCGTTCTGGTGGTGGCTGCAACAAGTTCCTGGAGCAGCAGTGGCCCTTGTGTAAGCTTCAGTATTCTGATATTTGGCAGAGGGTGGGAGGTCCTTATCACAGTGGTTTTGTGGCATGATTTGGCCTGCAATTCTTACTTCCTGGCCTTCGTTTCCTAATGATTTTCTGAGCTTGTTCTCCCCATCCTTTCTGGTACCTATAAACGATCCTATGTCTTTTCAACGCAGTATTTTTTAAAAATATAAGATGGTTTAATGGGTAAATATAGGATAGATAGATAGATAAATATGTGATAAAGCAAGTATGGTATATGCCAATGGTAAAATTTAGATAGTAGGTAAATACATGTTCACTATAAAATTATTTTACATTTTCTGTACATTTGAAAAATTTTATGATAAAATATTGAGACACAGCACCTATAATCCCAATCATGCAGGTAAATCCATAATTACTATTTTTACATATTTCCTTCTTTTCTTCTATGACATAGCTCTCTTAAAGTTGGTATAGCACGTTTTGTTTTTTTCTTTTCTTTTTGAGACAGGTTCGTGCTCTGTCCCTAAGCTGGAGTGCAGTGGCACAGTCACAGCTCACTGCAGCCTCCACCTTTCAGGCTCAAGCGATCCTCCCACCTCAGCATCCCAAGTGGCTGAGACTACGGGTGCATGCCAAAATGCCCAGCTCATTTGTGTATTTTTTGTAGAGACAAGGTTTTACCATGTTGCCCTGGCTGGTCTTGAACTCCTGACCTCAAGTGATCTGCCAGCCTCAGTCTCCCAAAGTGCTGGGATTACAGGCGTGAGCCACCGCACCCAGCCACACTCTTCTTAATGGCAATATATTAAGCAGTGTGTACCCACTAAGCTTCATTGTTAGTCAAGATCTTAAAAGGAAAGAATAGACACCTCCCAAATCACCACCATTGCTTCTTCCTATAAAAATAAATTGAATTATCCTGACCCCTCTCCTGCCACACTTCACTTGAAATCCTGTAGGCATTACCTTCATTAAGTATGAGCATGTGACTGCTTCTCATCCCTTCCACTGCTAATGCCTTGGATAAAGCCACTGTCACATCTCAAATTGTATTCACCATCATTTGCCTCTTGCCCGTTAGCATTCAAATCTATTAAACCTCAATCAGATAGGCCTTCTCGTTTCTCCAGCTCTCTGCGAGCTACTCCAAGCAAAGGTCTGACTGACTGATCAGGGGGAGGCATGGGCAGCGGTTTTCCCTCCAACCTCCAGCATCCCTTTTGTGCCCATGGTTCAACCTACTCTTCTCTCCTACCATTTTTATATAGTGAATTTTAAGAAATAAAAATACATTTCTTCTAGACATGTAGAGGAAGAGCTCTTTTCAACAGCCTCAATGCCCAGAGAAGCCAACTGAGTCACTGGGCAGCTGGTCTTCAATAACATAATATCCCTCCTGGAATTTGGCTTGATAGTCAGACATAAGGAAGAATAGTGAGAAACCCTCAAAGAAATCTAATTGTGATAGATTGTTCCAGCTGGTGAGGAAGTCAGTGTTCCTTTTTACAATTGGATCTGTTTCAATCTTCAGCTACTTGGAAGAAGAAGCAGACCACAAACAAAGATCATGTTTCTTCTTGCTCTAGTTCTATAATTGCATTCCTCTCCAAAGAATGAGTCTCAAAGTCCATCAATTGACAGAGATCAACTAGAGCAGAGTGTTCCCATAGTGTACATTGAGGCAATGCTTGTGATTTGTCACTCTTACATGTTAGAACACCCTCTTTTCATTGAATGAAGATGATCCTTTATATTACAATAGCAAATATTCACACCTCAACCAACACTTCCTCTTCTCTTAATCTTCACTGCACCTGTAATCATCTGATATCTTATATATTTCATATCTATATCTTCACTGTAAAATGTCATGTCTGTGAGGTCAGAGGCCGTATTTGGTTTATGCTCTACTGGCATGACCTAAAACAGTGCTTAGCACATAGTAAGCAATTAAATATTTCTTAAATGGATAAATTAATGAAGGTTGAAGACAAAAATGCAACATGCCTCTGCAGTAAGACCCTTTCTCTCCAGTCCACCATTTTCAGTAAGTACCAATGAGTATGTACTCTTTCTTGCTTTCTTCATTTAGTGTTTAGTGAAACAATTCATTTACTGTATTAAGGACCTACAATGTGCAAACATTACTTGAGTCCTGAGGGGAAAAAATTAAGGTCTCAATATTATATAACATACATGCTAGGAGAAGGGCTGAAAATAAGAAGCGTAAACAAAATTTCAGCCAGTGACAAGGACTATGATGACAGCAAACTCAGTGATGACTCTCAAGGAGAATGGCTTAGGCAGGGCTATTTTAGATACTATTGAGGAACTGAGACCAAAATGACAAAAAGTCAGCCATGCAAAAACCTGGGGAAAGAACCTCCAGGCAGCATGAGCAGCAACTGTAAAGGATTCATTGTAGGATTGAACTTGAAATGTTCATGAAAACAAAAGGTTAATGTAGTAGAATACAGAGAAAAGAGAAGGAGAGAGCGGGGGCGGTGATGGAAACATGAGAGATGGCAGAGCAGGGATCAAATTATGTGTAGAGATATGAGGCCTTGATAAAGAGATTGAATTTTATTGGTGTGAAATCTTATTTTGAGTGAAATGGAAAGCCATTACAAGGCTTTGAGCAGGAAACGGAATGATCTGATCTTGGCTTTTAAGGACCCCTCCAGGTAGATCCTGTGTGTACCGTCCATGGAGAGGCAAGGGCAAATTTGAGAAACAGGGAAGAGATGACTGTAGTCATTCAAGGGAGAAACAATGGAGGACGTGGAAAGGAGAAGCTGCTGGACACATCTGATGCGGGGCCCACACAATCTATTAATGGGCTAGGTATTGGTTAGAAAAGAAAAATAAAGGAGAAAAGATTGCCTTGGGTTAAGAAGCTTACCTGAATGGTGACAGAACCGGCCAAAGACTGCCATTGCTGTCCTTTGCCGGGAGGGGAACAGACTTTCTCTATGGGAAAAGCCTTTGCTATCATTAAACCCAACACACTGTGAAAATACCAGGAAATTTCAGTGTGTTGCTTTTTAGTTGCCCTGGCAGGAGCTTCACAAATAGTGAAGAGTCTGTTGAAATGAATTGCTTTAAACCACCATATATTTCTTGCAAGCTGAAGACTTAAATTGTCCCTTTAATTTGATTGCTATGAATCTCATTATGATATGTTTGCCCACCAGGAAGCCATTGCCCTAAAGTATAACCTGGTTTAGAAAAAAAAAATAGTCTGATAAATGAACAGAAAAAAAATTTTTCTCCTAATTGCCATCTCCAATGATGATTCATAATATTTGGAAATCATGCAGGCTTATCAAGCTGAGAAAGAAAATCTAATTCAAACATAAGATTTATCCAGGGGCCACTTTGCTCTCACGCTCCTTCTGTGCTCCATACATCATTTCATATGCGGACCATGAATCAAGCCCTTGGAAACAAAGTGCCACACCTCACCTAGTTCCCCACATCCTTTAATATGTACAAAGAGAAAAAAGAACATTTAAGAAATTTGGGTCAGTAAAACATCACCATCATGTAGTCATTTCATAAAAGAAAAGGTAAATGGAAAGATCTAGCAATGTCCAAAATAAGTTATAAAAATAGTAACTCACAAAAAGGGCATGCATTAGGAAACAAATTAATAATTCAATAATTAGTACATATCCTTGTACCCTGCAATTCTCAGTCTCTTTCTCTAATCCTGGTTTTCAAACCAGCAGCAAAATGGACCCCTCCAACCTGCCGCCAATGAAAGAGGTATTTCTTCCAAAATAGATATTCGTAAATTCACTCCAGCTCTGATACAGTCATGAATCAGACCTGCCACAAGGATGTTTCAAAAAACAGAGCTGTTCAAAAGCTTTCCTCAGGGGAAATACTGAGTGGAACAAATGAATCTCTGAAGCTCGGCCTGAAAGCATAACACTTCTGTACACATGCCATAAACGCAGACCCAGCAACATGCCAAGCAGCACTTAAACTCAGCAGTCAGGTTAATTATCCAAACAACCCTCCCATTAAAAGCATACTGCCGAGAACGCTGGTGAAAACGTATGGAAAACCACAGCAAGAGCCCTCACGCCACAAAGACAAGTGTCTAAAAATAAAACTGCACCTATCAAAATGAAGGATGAGAAACAGATAAGAAAATAGCGAGAAACAGATGACAAAGTTATTTTCCGTTGTGGTGTTGTCCTTTATTATTTTTTTAAGTTTTGAGGTTTTGTGTTCCAAAAAGATTTTTACACAGGGAGTTCTGAACACTTCTCTCTATATTCTGCCTCTGCAAAGGAGTCAAAATCATTTATGAAACTCTGAGCGAATCTCTTGGATTATGTGTTGTAGAAGACTCAGGCCATCTGACTACATTCGGAGTTCAACTATGAAGACTTCCCCCAAAGGCACAGGAAGACTTTTTGCGGAAGGGCCAGCGGGAAGCCCATCTGCCAAGCCTTGATTAGAGATCAGATTTAGAAATGACGGTCCTTAAATAAAGTAGCAGAACACCTGCTACAGAACTCCTCAATGATTTTGTGGATTTCTTTCTTCTCCAAAAATTAACTATTGAAAAACTGATGCAAAAAGATGTTAACTTGTTACCAGTTCCAAGGAGAAGTCACTGTTAAGACTGAAATAAATTGTAGCTCACCTATACAAGATCTAAAAGAATATTCTCTCCTGGTTGGCAGAGGAAAGTAAAATTTACTTTATTTGCTTTTGTGGGGAGGGGACACACTTCCTCATCATTTCTAAGTGTGAGAAATTTTTGAAATGGTTTATTTAAATTTTGAGGAAAAAAGGAATTGTGGGTTTTACGTGGCTAAATTCTGGGCATTCAAACAAATCCTTGAAATACATCAAAGTAGAACCTTCTTAAAGGATAAATCTCACAGAACCTATAAAACAGTAACACAGTGAAAACAACAACAAGATATTCAGGTAACAAATAGCACAATGAATAGAATAGTATCTTACATCTCAATACTAATATTGTATGTAAATGACCTGAATGTTCCACTTAAAATATACAGAATGTCAGAATGGATAAGAATTCACCAACCAAGTTTCTGTTGTTTTCAGGAGACTCACATAACACATAAGGACTCATATGAACTTAAGGTAAAGTGGTGGGAAAAGATATTCCATGCAAATGGACACCAAAAGCAAGAAGGATTAGCTATTCTTACATCAGACAAAACAAACTTTAAAGCAACAGCAGTTAAAAAAGACCAAGAGGGAGCAAGGCATGATGGCTCACGCCTGTAATCCCAGCACTTTGGGAAGCCAACGTTGGCAGATCATGAGGTCAGAAGATCCAGACCATCCTGGCTAACATAGTGAAAGCCCATCTTTACTAAAACTACAAAAAATTAGCTGGGCACGATAGTGCATGCCTGTAGTCCCAACTATTCAGGAGGCTGAGGCCAGAGAATTGCTTGAAACCAGAAAACAGAAGTTGCAGTGAGCCAGGATCATGCCATGGCACTCCAGCCTGGTGATAGAGTGAGACTCTGTCTAAAAAAAAAAAAAGTCCAAGAGGGATATTACATAATGACAAAAGGACTAGTCCAATGGGAAAATATCACAGTTCTAAATATACATGCACCTAATGCTGCAGTTCCCAATTTTATAAAACAGTTACTACTAGACCTAAGAAATGAGAAGGACAGCAGCACAATAATAGTGGGGGACATTCTCCCTGAGAACTGGAACAAGATAAGGATGCCCACTTTCACCACTTCTGTTCAACATAGTACTAGAAGTCCTAGCCAGAGAAATCAGACAAGAGAAAGAAATCGATGGCATCCAAATAGGTTAAGAGGAAGTCAAACTGTCACTATTTGCTGATAATGTGATCATATACCTAGAAAACCCTAAAGACTCATCCATAAAGATCCTAGGACTAATAAATGAATTCAGCAATTTCAGGATAAAAAAAAATAGTGTACACAAATCAGTAACTCTGCTATGCAACAACAGTGACCAAGCTGAATCAAATCAAGAACACAACCCCTTTCACAATAGCTGCAAAAAATATATAAAATGAAATACTTAGAAATAGACCTAACCAAGGAGACTAAGCTGGATCAAATCAAGAACACAACCCCTTTCACAATAGCTGCAAAAAATACATAAAATGAAATACTTAGAAATAGACCTAACCAAGGAGACCAAGCTGGATCAAATCAAGAACACAACCCCTTTCACAATAGCTGCAAAAAATATATAAAATGAAATACCTAGAAGTAGACCTAACCAAGGAGGTGAAGGACCTCTGCAAGGAAAACTATAAAACACTGCTGAAATAAATCATAGAGGACACAAACAAATGGAAACACATCCCATGCTCATAGATGGATAGAATCAATATTGTGAAAATGACCATACTGTCAAAAGCAATCTACAAATTCAGTGCTACTCCCATCAAAATACCACCATCATTCTTGACAGAACTGTAAAAACAATCCTATAATTTATATGGAACTTAAAAATAGCCCACATTGCCAAAGTAAGACTAAGCAAAAAACAAAACTGGATTCATCATATTACCTGACTTCAAACTATACTATAAAGCCATAGTCATCAAAACAACATGGTACTGGTATAAAATTTGGCACATAGACAAATGGAACAGAATAGAAGACCCAGAAATAAAGCCAAATTCTTAACAGCCAACTGATCTTCAACAAAGCAAACAAATCATAAAGTGGGGAAAGGACACCCTATTCAACAGAAGGTGCTGGAATAATTGGTAAGCCACATGTAGAAGAATGAAACTGGATCCTATTCTCTCACTTTATACAAAAGTCAATTTAGTATGGATCAAAGACTTAAATCTAAGAACTGAAACCATAAAGATTCTAGAAAATAATATCAGAAAAAAACCCTTCTAGACATTGGCTTAGGTAAAGAATTCATGACCAAGAACCCAAAAGCAAATGAAACAAAAGCAAATAGTTGGGACTTAAACTAAAAAGCATCTGCACAGCAAAAGAAATAATAGGCATCGTTAACAGACAACCCACAGAGTGGGAGCAAATTTTCACAATCTATACATTTGACAAAAGACTAATACCCAGAAGCTACAAATAATAATAATAATAAAATCAGCAAGAAAAAAACAAACCCATCAGAAAGTGGGCTAAGGACGCAAATAGACAATTCTCTAAAGAAGATACACAAATGTCAACAAGCATATGGAAAAATGCTCAACCTCACAATGATCAGGGAAAAGCAAATGAAAAACAATATGATATTGCCTCACTGGTGCAAGAGTGACCATAATAAAAAATAATAATAATAACAGATGTTGACATGGATGCAGTGATAACACTTTTAGAATGTTGATGGGAATGTAAATTAGTACAACCACTGTGGAAAACAGTGAGGAGATTCCTCAAAGAACGAAAAGTAGATCTACTGTTTGATCCAGCAATCCCATTACTAGGTATTTATCCAGAGGAAAAGAGGTCGTTACACAAAAAAGATACTTGCACACATGTTTATAGCAGCGCAATTTCCAATCGCAAAAATATGGAAGCAGCCCATCAATCAACAAGTGGATAAAGAAAATGTGGTGTATATAGATATACATAGAATACTAGTCAGCCATAAACAGGAACAAAATAATGGCATTCATAGCAACCTGGATGGAATTGGAGACTATTATCTTAGTGCAGTAACTCAGGAATGGAAAACCAAACATTGTTTGGTCTCACTCACATGTGGGAGCTAAGTTATGAGGGCACAAAAGCATAAGAATGATACATCGGACTTTGGGGACGAGGGGGAAAGTGTGAGGGTAATGAGGGATAAAAGACTACACATTGGGTACAGTGTATACTGCTCAGGTGATGGGTGCACCAAAATCTCAGAAATCACCAGCAAATAACTTATTCATGGCTGAGTGTAGTGGCTCATGTCTGTAATCCCAGTACTTTGGAAGGCTGAGGTGGATGGATCACAAAGTCAGGAGTTCAAGACCAGCCTGGTCAACATGGTGAAACCCTGTCTCTACTGAAAAATACAAAAATTCGCTGGGCGTGGTGGTGCACTCCTGTAATCCCAGCTTCTCCAAAGGCTGAGGCAGGAAAATCGCTTGAAAGTGGGAGGCAGAGGTTGCAGTGAGCAACCTCAGGAGTGAGTGCCACTGCACTCCAGCCTGGGCAGCAGAGTGAGACTCTGCTTCAAATAAATAAATAAATAAACGTATTCATGTAACCAAACACCACCTGTTCTCCAAAAACCTATTGAAATGAAAAAATTAAAGACTTAAAAAAAGGAGTAGAGGAGTCCTTTCCTAACAGATTAACCTTAAGAGCCACAATGTCTCAATATTGATTTAGACATTGTGGCTAAATCAATATTGAAAACTATAATAATGTGTTCCCTGGGGAGTATAGAAAGTATTCACTGTGGGATTCTAGCAAAACTGTGGGATAATATGAAATTTAAATAGTTAGCATTTCCTGGGCCAGGTGTGGTGGCTCATGCCTATAATCCCAGCACTTTGGGAGGCTGAGGTGGGCAGATCACAAGGTCAGGAGATGGAGACCATCCTGGCCAACATGGTGAAAACCTATCTCTACTAAAAATACAAAAAATTAGCCAGGCGTGGTGGCACATACCTGTAGTCCCAGCTACT